>VXBI01001279.1:1375133-1385714 GCA_013397375.1 Toxostoma redivivum
TAATAATAATAATAATAATAATAATAATAATGAAAACAGTAGAAATCATACATTGTTTGAGACTGAATGGTCTTGTTCCTTAGCAAATGCACACAGCAGAGCAAAACAGGATTCTGGATTATGGGGAACACCTACTACTATAGCAAAAATAATACTTTTAGGGATATCTGGACCTAAGAAAGCGGTACATTTTAGAAAGCCCCGTTTCTGTGTACTTCTAGATGTCTCCTTTTAGAGGCAGAAGAACCACTGGTGTGTAGCTAATACTACTAAGTTAAATGGAAATGAACCAAAGCAGTACAACTGCATTTGATGCCAGAATCATATATTACTACAGTATTTTTTGTTGTGGTTCTGTAATAAGGTAAAGTGTATCTTGGAGCCATGCAGAGAACAGCAAATTTACTATAACTGCCAGAGACAAGTGGGCATGAAAAATGATCAGTTCCTAAAAGCTTTTAAAGCAGCAATGTTTGTCCTTCTTGGCTTTATGAAGGTCATAAGTCTCTCTGGTATGATCTAAGAAATGCTCTAACAAAGTTCAACGTAAATGCAGCTGTGTCCTGAAACTGTGCTCAGAGAGACAGAATTCCTTTACAGAAATAGCCACTCAACTTTTATCTGCAGAAGACAATATTCTGCAGAGGACTTTTTCAGAGATGCAGCCAACTCCCGACCACAGTCCAGTGACAGAATGATCTATAGGAATTTTCCTGCCAGGAAAGCACTGTCCAAAACTAACATAAGCTTAATTTATTACTTGCTTGGCTTATAAATCTCTTTACTGTGTCTTCAGTAGGTATACATAGATACACACACTATTATATTTCTTTATTTTATGTGTAGACATATGTATATAATATATATACACATATATATATGCACACATATATATACACACACACATATATATATATATATTACATTATTAATAAATTTTTGATATAATCTAGACCACCATACAGTCTAGTCAAAGCAAAGGAGCAGAGAGATTTTTGCAACTCTCAACAAAAAGGAATGACCAAGTGAAGGAGGACCTCTCTCTCAGGGAACCCAACTGCACTTGGTCTTCCTCTGCCACAGCTCAGTCCTGTGGCAGTGGTAACTTAGCTGTGCTGGACACAACAGGAGAAAAAGGAGGAACTGAGGCTCCATCCAGCCCCAGCTGCATGGCTGGAGGAATTGGCAGTGCTGTAGGTGCCCAGATATTCCTGCTTGCTGGACATTCAGTGCTGTGCATCACTGTGATTCAGACACACAACCTGTCTTCTGCAAAGCCTAATCAAAGAACCTGGCAGCTGAGAGGGGTGACTTTCCCTCATGGTTTCTTCTCTGTATCCTTTGTAATTGCCTTTTACCTGGTAAGCAGCAGTGGAGCAGACACCCTGTACAGTGACTGATGATCCTGTTCAGTGCTATTAGGAGCAGACTGTGGACTCACCCTTTGCAATGCTATGTTATTCCACAGGAACAGCTGCCATCAAATATTTCCCAAATTTTGGAATTGGTACCATCAAAATAACATAAAATTGAAGAAAAGAATGGCTCTGGTTATTAGCCTGCTGTTATTCTGCCTCAAGCTATGTTCAGAACCAGTTTTGAAAAAAAATTATCCCCCTTTAGGAAGGGACTCAACGTTTTCTGTACTCTGCTGCTCCTTCCCAATAAAGTGTCTTCCTTTCTGATGGATATTTCTCTTCCTTTTTCTCCAAAATACTCAATGATGGAACATTCACAGCCTTTCTAAGCAATCTGTCCCAAGGTATATTTAGAGTGCTCCTTATAATCCTTACTTTTTAAAACATTTGTGTTGTAGTCAATGCAAGATAAAATTCGGCAGGTTGCTTTGTTCAGCTGAGTTCTTGTGGTCAGAAGACACAAGTCTGTACACAATGTTGGAGAAAAATGAAAACAAATAGAAACAGCAATGCTTTTATCTAATTCTTGCACAGCACTTTTCCCTTGATAGATTTCCAAGGACTTTATAAAACAGCTCTGTCTTATATGGGGCAGGGCAGGCAACAATCAGTGTAATTTGTACAATTTCTCCATTACTTCCCCAGAGGGGAAGAGAACAAAAGCATTTGCTTAAACACCATCTGCTTTCATATCTAATTCTTTAGTGAGAGTTTTGAAAATACTGCCCTAAACGGCCAAGGAAAGGTGAATTACAGTCATCCTGGGTAAAGAGTATTATCCAAAGAACATGTATATCAAGATATACCTTTCCATCTAGTTTAGTGGGACTCAGGTGAGATTCTAAGCCTTAAAATGAGTATTTATAGTGCTGTTAGTATCCTGGAATAAAAACCTATTTACTCAATCATGAATAATGATATGAGCTCAACCTTTCAAAAAAATATGAAAAACAACTCTTTTTATCACTCACCGTATTTATGCTAATACTTCAGTAAAGTTATGGAGTTTTGAAGTACGTTATACAGTCCTAAACTAAAGTTTGATAATTAACCTTTCAAAGGAGTTCTGTAACAAGAAGCAGCAAAAAAATTTAATGGCAGCAATTTATTATGAGTTCCTCAGTCTGGATAACCTGGGATACAAAAAAAAATCCAGGTTAACTCATCAATTCCAAAGAAGCAACTGTTATTTCACGTTTTGCCTTTGCTTTAAAGGTACAGTGATTTCTTATCATCACACACTTGCTGCAAGAAGGGATGGATTCATAATAATATGTCATTTTTAGAGTGAGATATGAAGCAAATCATCAGCATGCTGTCTCTTAGAAGATAGATTATTTCAATTTTAGACTAAAGGAAACTGGAATAGTAAAGATCCTGTGTCAGCTCAAGAAACTAGACAAGAAATTCTGGCTTCTCTATCCCATACTTAGAGATCTGAATTGAGCCTAGGATTTCCAGGTAGAATACAGAGTATAAATATAATTTTTTTTTACTGATATAAACAAACATTAAGGTTTTCCTAAGGCCCCATATCTGATCACTCTCCATTCTGTAAAACCCTTAGTTTCCCCCAAAACATCTCGCTACCCCAAATGTAGAGACTTCTTCAAGTTCCATGTCTGAGGAAGATTTAAGCCTGGCACTTACCTGAGTTTTATTTTTTCCACAATATATTTCACATTTGTAAAGAAATATAGGCATCAAGCAGAGGAAGCATTTGGGAAACAATCCTAAAATTTCTGTTCCTCAATTTCAACTTTCTTCCATTTCTCCCTCGCTCCTCTATATTTTCTGTAAGCAAGAAGATGTATTATGGTTGGGTGCACAAAGGGCACATCCCAGCATGCAGCTCAGTGAGAGGAGAGCTGTTCCATGGGCTGGGTTACAGAGCAGATGAACTCTCCTATCCACTCACCTTTCAATCCATGCTCACAAAATGAAGTGCACAATTGCAATGGTTACTCTGGGGTTAAAAGACATAAATCAAGATGGAATGGAAAGCCATGTGTGTAAACCAGGCCAGAAAGCCACCTCAAACTACAAGACTCACAGACATCATAAACCAGCTTTTTTCCCCTTCTTTTTTTCCTTTTTTTTTCTTTTTTTTTTTTTTTTTTTTAAATTCACACTCTGTATCGAAGATATAAAATCTCAGTTGGAACCTGAAGCCAAATCCAAAACACAATAACAGTCACAGTTAGCTCAGGGGAAGTGTGAGAAACAAGAACAAAATCACACTTTCTGATGAGTATGGATTCACAAATCAATGGAGACAGGAAAGGAAACAACAGCAGGTTCAGTTTGTAAGGCTGTGCTCTGGTTTGATAACAGGGAGGCTGGCCCATCATTTAGCCATTCCACCAGCTATTGTAAACTATGAAGGACTGCATACATGAAATACCACTGCAGCAACATTTAATTAAAAAAATTCCACAAATAACAACAACAAAACCAAAAAAACTCCATGATTTCTGGTTGTTAATGCAATGGAAAGGAATTCCCAGCAGCTCTGACGAAGGAAGCACTGGCAGCTAATGACATGTCTTTCCCAGCACACAGACATTTTCAAAAGGATCAGCATGAAAAATTGCTTTGGACAACACAGGAGGAGAGCTGACAGCATAGGAAGAGAGCTGAAGTGTGAAGAAAAGCTGAAAAAATATACATCATTCAACTATTGGCCCCTCAATATTGCCTCTGAGCATGTTTGCAAGGAAGGTCACAACCTTTGGTTCCAGTGAGTCCTTTGCTGTCTGAAGGGAGCTGTTCAGTGCACGTGTAATGGGGACAGGACCCTTTCTGCATAAGCTCATTCTAGAGTTCAGACACCATCAAGTCTGCAGGTAAAATCTCCTTTTGCTACTCAAAGACATAAGAGCTGTGCCAGGCTTTTCCACAGATCTCAGTCTGTGCACATGAAGCAAAGGTGGCAAACCACCCTTCTCTTGCCTTAGAAGAGCAAGACAAATCAAATTTACTGATGTAAAAATACTTCACTTTTTTACTTTACTTCTGCTGCATAACTACCCTCTACCATAAGGACGGCAGTGGAGCTCAGGCTCTTGGCAGACTTGCCTCTACAGCTACAGAGAGAAGAAGAAATACATTTCTTTGGCCTCTTTAATATTTTACTGATATTGGTGCATGAAGTGACTAAGTGGAAATGCAATCATCATTCTATAAACATGGAGTACAACTAAGATACCTCAATGCACTTTCTGATTAAGAGGAAAAACATGATGTTACCCAATATTATTTGCAACTGCACAGTTGAAAGTTCTTTAGGAGAATCTAAAGGCTAAATTTAAGACATCAGGGGCATTTCTAGGTTCCTCTTTTTACATTATTGCCATAGTTTCTGAGTATTTATTCAGAAAAAGGTATCAAATTTCATTGAATTTCAAAAGCATTCAGATGCCACACACTTACCAACTCTTTTCAAAAGTATAAACCAAAGAGAAAGAAAGAAAGAGGCAATTTGTCTAAATTTTTGTCTATCCATACTAACACCCTGATTTTATTACTGGAAAAATATCTAAAGTATGATGATTGATGAGTAACTGAGACAAAAATCAAATGCCAGTAATAGGAAGCATACTTAGAAGGGAACTGCAAAAAGAAGCTTAAACTTAAGCTTATTTTTTAATCTTTTACATGCTCAGGTGTCAATATAAACTTGTCAGCAGTATGACCACTTATTTCTTTTTCCTAAACACAAGAGCCATAAATTTAATGATGTCTATAATGTACTCCCAATACCTCAGAGATGAGCAAACCTGCAGTTACAACAGCAATAATAAAAAACCAAAAAATATTCTGATTCTCTCTCATGAGGCCAGAAGAGTTGGGCAGTAAACAGCAATTTACTCTTGTAAAAGGAATTTTCTGACAAGGATGATAACTGAATGTGTGCCTAATTTATACAAGTCATAAGCCTCTAGGTGTTCACCCTTGCATACTTGTACATAAGCTCACAGATATACTGAGTACTGCTCAAGATATGAGTAAGTTAAAAAAAAAAGTAAAATATATAATTTCTTTTCACATAGCTCCCCCTTCCCTGTTGTTGAGATAAACACGAACTAGTGCTGAAGTTCAGATTTTGGAGCTCTGTGCAGTGAGCTCTGAAGCAGCAGCTTGCAGGCAAAAAAAACCCATTGTGCAACCTCACCAAGAATTATCTTGGTGTGGGAATAAAGAGGAACATTGACACACGAAAAATGTGCACTGCTTTTGCTTTAGAGCTCACATAGCAGTTTACAGAAGCAGAAGGCCACATGCTTAGAATTCAAGGCACCAATACTGTGCCTGATGAAATGAAAATTTCATGTTGGATAAGTGCTCAAGTGAGATAACTTGGTTTTATTTCTACTTTCGAGAGCATGCAGTCAGAGATGGCTGGTGCCCTCAGTGCAAGCTGTCACCAAAAATCAGCACATTAGGAAAATTTACCCTGGCATTGAGCTATTTCCTCAGATTAGAATAGGAAATCTACTGGACCTGTAGAAATGGTAACCACTGTGGAGTAGATGAGCAGGTTGGGTTGTGATCACAGTGTTGGAACTCTATCACTTTACACGTGTTTAGAATTCTTGTTTTCTTACTGTAGAAACCATTTTATTTTCTTTTTTTTTTTTCTTTTTCCCCTTCTGGCTGTTTGACATACACCCGAATAAACAGCTCTGCTGACTGAGAAGGGAAGATCCCCAACTTCCAGCAGAGATCTCTGAAACCCGGTGTTAATGCTCTGAGTTTGCCTTACACATTTCAAAAGAGTTTTGACTGACAGAATACACACAAGCTGTTAAAATCTGCCTCCTGAAAAGGCTTGGAGTACATCAAAGCTATCTTCTTTGGAGTTTTGTGTATAAATATACATCTCATGGACATGGGGAGACAGTCACCCTCACACTTGGTTCAGTTGATCAGAAAGGCTCTTTTATCTCTTAGACATATTCTAAATGCTTTTATCATCAAGAAATGATTGCAGTATATACTTTGGTGAAAGCATGTCACCTACTCCTTCCACACTTTTTTGCTTCAATTATAAATACAAATTATCACCCAGATGAATGCAGAGCTATTAACAATTTTGACATTTCAAATACTGTGGCTCATTTTACCTACATGAATCTGCTGTTTGAGTGTATTATTTCTTCTTCCCCTCACTACACACTGGCTCATGTACATTATAGAACATATTGCTGGAACTTGGCTAATTTGGAAGGATTACAGTAGTATAAACTTCAGAATGGCCTGAAGACAAGACATCTTGTTAATTTCTATGTTTTATAACCCTAAAGTTAGACTAGATATGTCAATGGTTTATAATTGAACTTCAAACTTTTTTGTCTTGTTCTGGGGGTTTTTTGCATAGCATATGACTAGAACTTGTTTCTGTATGTTAAGACCGAATCAAACCTGTACTTGTGCCCAGCAGTAGCAAAAGCATAGAAATCACAGCCAGGTGAGATACAACACAGTCAAAACAACGTTACCTTAAACAATTAAGCTGGGTGAGGCAATGGAGTGGCATTTATATGGTTTCATTCAGATCCCAGCCCTGTAGAGATTACGTGCATCTTCTTGGGTAACTCACCCTCACAAAACTTCACAAGGATTTAAGCATCTAATTCCCAAGAAAGCCCTAGGGCAGCTAACTTTCTGTGAGGATCTGGAATTAAATTAAAACATGTGTAAATCCTCAAAGTGCTTTAAAAAGGGCAAATTTATTTTATTCTACTGTTTTCCATTGCTTTTTTATCCTCTCATATCCTAACATTTGTAAGACCAGGAAGTTTTCCTCCTGCATGTGGATGGAGTCTTACAGGAGAATCAAACTTTATCTCTGTTTTCTACTTCATAAGGCCTGTGTATATTCCTTGCAAAAAAGTAATTATTGTCTGTGTTTTACTGAAGAATATGGGTTGCTGTGCCTTACCTGAAATGTGCTCTGGCAGCACATCTATCTCTGCACTATTGCATAGCTGAGAAATAATTATTCTTTGCCAGTTCTTCTCTAGCCTTGTTTTTCAAGACACAGAAAGTTCCTGTGATCATCTGACATTTATGTGCCCATCTGCCTTGACTGGCCATTTGCAACAAAATTGGTCACAGATTTGAAGGTATAATGTTTCTACAAGCTTAATGATAATATAAATGAGGGAGACTAAAAATAATTCTACCTTCTTTCTGAAATTAATTTATCATGAACATTGTCTCAATCGTGTCAGGAATCTTAGACACACACCAGATTCCTAGTCAGGAAACCTCATTATGATAGATACTCTACAGGTATATAAATGCCCCAGGCATTCTGCAATGTAAATGAAACCAATCTCACCTTCATGATATTGAAATGTCTCAATCTATTCTATTTTTAGTTAGAACCAGAACTTTCATATCGTGCTCTTCAAGAACAAACAGAGTGAAACAATCATAAAAAAATGAATTAAGAGCTCTGGAGGAGAAAAAACAAGATTATGAAATTCAGGGGGTTTGAAACAAAAGAAAACCAAAATAGGCTAGGTGAGAAAAACATTTATCCAGGTCAGTCGAATCTTGCCAGAAAGGGAAGGTCCAAAAGGCATTAATTCCACTTCTGTATGATTATCCCCAAAATGCATCACTGCAATTTGGACATATAAAATGTCTTCAACAGGCTTGGAGAGTAAAATGTTGACAAAGAAATATGTGTTATTAGTTTGAGCTGCCAGGTCACCCGTGGGACAGTAATACAAACAACATGGCTAATATAGCCAAAAAATAAACGAGTGGTTCAGGCTGTAGTCAGAGCAAGAGAGGAGAAAAGGATCATTAATGTAATGAAGAAGGACAGAAAATGAATACCAGGTTGAGAAGAAACATGTTGGTGGAATAGGTGTGTCAAGAGAGATAGCTGCATCGTTCATCTAAATGACAATATGAATGTTCTCTCCTCAGGCTCTGTTTCTTTCTGTCTTGTATATTTATTTTGTTGTTGTTGTTCTTGCTTACAGCACGTAGCTGGAAGGGAAACAGTGTGAGCCAATGATTACTATCTCACTAGTCTTTTAAGTCTTTAGACTTGTCCCCTTTCCAGAGGCTACCTAGAAAGAAACAAATAGTCAGTTTAGGAAACGTGTAGGCATGATAAAGAGGAAAGAGAGAGAAAAAAAAAAGCAGTACAGGAATGAATGTGGTTTTAATTTAAGCCTTGTTATTAGATTGTTTACAAGTTGAAATGTGTTATCTATTGGGCTGCAGGTGAGCTCCAGCCATTCCCACTTGATTACTGTTTTTTGCTAATTCTTAGTGACCTGAAACCTATCTAAGGAATCATACATATCTTATTTTAGCTCCATCAAACTTTACTGTGATTTTTTTTTAGCCACAGCTGTGACAAGAAGATGTAAACCTGAGAGGAATATTGCAGGAAATCTATTGGTGGTTCCACTCAAGAGAAAAGCATGAGGAAACATGGAAATTCCGGGATCCACTGGAGCTGGAAGGAGCCTAGAAGACATGCTGAGAAAGTAAAGGTGTGTCTTTAATATGTCTTGACAGTGCCCTGTCCTCAGCAGTTCCACAAGTCAGTACCCAGAGCAGTCCTTTGGCGGTTTTAGAACTGCAGATCTACAATAATTTCAGTGAATCCCTATAGGAGCTGAGGACATGGTTGAAGGTACTGTCACTTCCAGAATCATAGTCATAGGGAAATGGGCTTGGGAAACTTGGGATTTCTGGAGATATCTAGCTCAGCTTACAACTCCAGAAAAGTTGTCTTCACAATTGTGAGACAACTGGCTCAGGTTGCATGTTTATCTCAAGAAGAGCAATTGCAGCTGCAGTTTGTCAGGGCCAGGAAACACTGTGATACGTGCTCAACTCAGACCTGCTTTGCACAAGGATGCACGGATAAAGCACGTGCTGATGGTTCCCATATGTTCCTCAAAGAAAATCACATGGGTCTTTACAAGGTTTTTATTTTCCTCTTCCCAAGGATGATTGAATTGGGGTGTTTTAAATGTAGGTTTTCTACTCTTCCACTATCAGAGTTCAACATAACAAAGATAGGGATCTGCAACTGTAGTAGTGATGGATTTATTAGGATAATATTACCCCAAAAGCTGATCACACAGAAGGATCCTTAGGTGAATGAGAGTTGACTGTAAAAAAGGTTCAACAGTGATCCGAGACGCTGCAAAAACAAGGGATTCCTTGATGGGCTTTCAAATACTACAAAATAAGTTTGCTTTTTAGTAGCCTGGAGACTGAAAAAACACAAAATTTCAGGAAGATGTGTGCTTGAGTTGCAGTGTATTTTCTTATGATAAAGAACTGAAGATTCAGCTTATAAAACCAGAGAGCCAAATCCTAGGATATTCAAAATGTACTGAATGTTGACTGAAGACTATTATCACTCAAATAGAAAGAGCAGATTGTCTGCTTTTGAAAATCTTATCCCCAAATCCAACCAGAGTGTTTAATCTACCCCTCAAGTCCAACACAAATTCACATTCCAATGGATATATTATACTGTCCAATTTTAATTGACCGAGGTGTAAAATTTTATATTCCTCTGTAGTTTTAGCAACTTTCTTCTTAGAAACATTTTCATCACTTTCAGCTCACTTCTATCTTTTCTCCACCCACTTCTAACTATTTTTTATTGTCTGCAAACAAGAGACATTTGAAAACTCTCAACAGGATTTCTTGGAAGACATTAAGTACTATCGCAAAAACAAGCTGCACACGGTGCTGAAAAAAGCTGAGATCAAAACAAATTCTTTCCTTTCAACATGATACAATGAAAAGAGGTAAAATGTCTAGAGGGAGTGACAACATAAAATTACAAAATTTATCCATACTTAGAAGTTCCATTTCTTTATATCTTTTCTGATTAGTTAGAAGTAGCTCATAGAAATCTTGCCTAGTAACTTAAGGTGAGATTTGACAATTGTTTCTCTTAGGCTCTTGCTTGATTTTAAATTATTGTTCCTAGATTTACTCTTTTTTTTTTCTTTTTTTTTGTGTTTTGTCTTTCCCTTTTTCCCACACAAGACAAAAATCTAAGATCTGAATTGATTCACAATGCCTGCATTACCTGCCTGCTGGGAAGTAGCAGCCGCACATTGGCAAGATTACATTAACAACTTCGAAGCAAAAAAAAAAAAAAAAA
>VXBI01001279.1:1385761-1481658 GCA_013397375.1 Toxostoma redivivum
AGCAGCTTGATACGATGAGTTGGCTTAACAATATTGGGGAGGAGAGAAAATAAAAACTCTTTAAAATTGAAATTGCTCACCTGCTGCTGCCTGACAGCCTCAAGCTTTAACGATGATGACTGCACAAATCCAACACCAGCAATATGTTGCAAAAGTCTCTGCTAAAAACAGGGACTGTGCAGCAAGACATCCCATCCTGCCATTTATTTCCAAGCACATATTGGAATTGGAAAAAGCTCAGAAAGGAGCAGTGATGCTTAGCAAATATACAGAAATTCCTGTGGTAGAGGAAAGGTGTTGAAAACATGAGGACTGTGAAGAGTATGGGGAGTTAGGTTGGGACCTCGTTATTCATCTCGTCATAAGTACAAGATATAGGGTATGCTATGTGAAGCTTCTCGTTGGCAAGCAGGAAAAGAAAACAAACAGGAAAAACAGGAATTTTCTGCTCCTTAGAGTGTAGGAGACTCATAGAACATGAAGCTAGAAGATGTTGTAGATGCTAACAGTTGATATGCATTAAGCAATAAAATAATTAAGTTCATAACAGAGAACCTATCAACTATTATTATTGACATGGTATTTCAGAGTGCACTGGGGGAAGTGTCATATATGCTTGAGCTGTTCCTATCTACTCTAGACATTTGCTTGTGACCAAACTTAGAGACTTGGCTAGAGGGAATTTTTTTAATCTGACCCACTGTATCTACTCTTACCCACTGTATCTATTCAAGGAGGGTGACCATAGCTAAGGTAGCACTCGCATTCATCTTGCCTGTGAAAAAACACCATCAGTGGCACAAACCACTACACTGGGAAACTAACAAACACTGAGATAAATCCCCCCTCCTCCATCCCAGTGAGCTCAGCCTAGGGTGAATCTGGTGAGGTTTTTCTCATCACTGGCAAAGCAAGTTCAGAGATTTCTTGCTGTCATGCTTTCGAGTTGGCATGCAATCTCTCTGCTCCCTTTCAAATGACTTTTTAAAACATTTTTTTCAGCCCCTGTTTTGCAGGCACTTGGCAACAGTGAACAGCAGAGCTGGAGTGAGAAACTTCTAATGGTTTGGGAAGCAGGCTCTTACTGAGGCTACTGAAGAAAGCTTTTACTCTTTGTTTAGGGTTTTATTTGTTTGGGTTTTTTTCCAGGTTGTTGACAGAAAACAGTGCCTGTAATAATTCTGGGCCTAATTTGATTTTCAAGCTGTTAGAGACCTGGCACAAGCAGAGCAGGTTTTGTCAGTGCTCAGGGATTTTCATTTGAGAGACAAAATTAACTCTGTCTTTTCTTCTTCACTTTCCTGAACGATATTGGAAAATATGGAACATAAGCAAACAAAGCCAAAGCCAAAAATATCTCAAAGGCCTGAAGATGTAAAGGACACTTAGATTTTCCATTTTAGCTTAAGGATTAGCAATCCTTAAAGTGAGACACAAACTGAGGTACCTGAACAAAAGGGATTTACTTCTGGTAGTTTTTGATGAACTTTTCATTATCTGATGCTCACAAAGAATTAATCTGGAACAGAAAATATATCATCACTCATAATAAACTATTGCTTAGTGAAAATTAAATAAATACACAAACCCATTAATTTCCAGTTCTGCTACTTCTAAAACCCAGGTACCAAAACTCGGAGTCTTGTAGGTAGATATACTTCAGTACCATATAAAAAGTGATGAACTCAGGCATTACCCAAAGAGATATACTGTACCTTTGGGCAACTGAGTAAACCGGAGGTATTGCATTAGTGATGTCAGACACGATGCACAGGAGGGCAAGTTCCGAGGGAATTCCTGCTTTTTGCTGACTCCTTGGTCAGGGCTGAGCTCTGCTCAGAGCTTGCTAACACCAAACACTGCTGTGAAATTGCTGCAGTGACCACTGCATAAACACTGCCAAACTGGTGTGGTTAAAGACAAACTACAGTGAAAGCATTTCAGCCATTAGCCGCACTCTAATCTATAACAGATTATGAGTAGCTTGAAAAAGCCTAGGATGATGTATGCAGTAGGAGAAATAGAAATAAAAGTAGTGCCCTGAGTCTGAAGAAACCTGGCTTCAGATCCTACTGCTTCCAAAGAACTTCTGCTCGACCATGGACAGGAGGCCTTGTCACCCTTTAGCTCTTCTTAGAGTTGGAGGATCCCAGCCCAGGGTGACCCAGGTCACTTTTTGGGAGCCCAGGCATGGCCAGTCTGTGCTATTGTGTGCTCATTGCACCTCTCCATGAATCATTTTATAAAAAGGATTGAGAGTGGCTTCTACGTGCCTAATTGGTTTGTAAATCACCTTGAGGACTTTAAAAATAGTAACAGCAGCAGTCTCGATCCTGAACTTTCACAGTTCATCCTTGTTCTTCACTGGTAACCTGGATTTCCTGGAAGACACTGGATTTTGGGATCCACTACAGGGCGATGCTGAGAAAGCAGAATATTGAGGGGTGGAGTCTTTATTCAACATGCAAGGCCTCTAATTGCTATAGAAAACAAGATTCTGAACAGCCTTGATATTTTCACTGAATGAACACCTGTAGATGTGTATTTTGCCTACCTTGTTCTCTTTCTGGGAATTGCCTACAGGAAAGGGGAGGACAAGGCCCTTTTTCAGAGCTCTGAACTTCAGAGAGAAATGGAAAGGGGGAAGATGGGAAGATTTCCTGCACTGGGACATCAGCAGATTCCAGTTCGTTCAAAACTGCACTGAATTCCAAAGGCAGTTTTGTGGCCTTCATGGTTCAAGGAGGTTGTAATGCATTCAGAATGCTTGGGAAGTAAAATAATTGCTTGAAAATGCAATTAATTATCGATTCGAAGTCAAATTATTAATATATATAACAATACAAATCCCAGTGCACTCCAAAACATCCAACAAAAACAATGTGCACACTGAAAGAAAGAGGCAGCCACATGTAGAAGCAGGAGGGTAATAAACTGTGTTTGTCTGCACTGAACCAGAAGGACAAAAAGATCCAGGAATCAACATCCTTAGTCTCCCCACTGTTACACACCAGCTAGAGGAAAATAAATCATATGGCGATTAATAAAAAAAATTGGCTTTCTAAAGAAAAGACTGATTTCCCCCCATATAATTGATTTGGCTTTCACTTTTCTTTCTACTTCCACTCTTTGAATGAAGTGCCAGAGGCAGTAAACGAGGTGCTTTAATACCAAAATTACTCTGAAAAGTAAGTTTAATCACATACCTCAAGGTTTTCAGAAAAAAAAAAAAAAGAGTATATAGAGTATTTTGTCACTTACACGGAAGAAAAGTCTTGAGTTGAAATGGCTGAATTTTTTTTGTTAAAAACACCCTTTTTCATTTTTGCAATTTTATTTTACTTTTGAGGTAGGCTCTCCTTCCTGTGGTATGACTTTTTCAGAACAGTTTAAGACCAGGGTGGCACTGCAGTTTAGGCCTCAGTCACAAAGTGATGCAAGGAGCGGGTGATGAGCTGACCCCAGGTCACCCCTGCCCATTTTGCCTTGCTCTGCCCAGAGTTCCTTTGTCCCCACAGACAGCGAGTGGGAACCGTCCTCGGCACAGGTCACAGCCCACTGCTGATACAGTGCAGGAAAAGCACAGCCCTGGCTGCTGATCCCCAGCTCAGTGCCTTCTCTAGTCCCACACTTCTGAGACCTGGAGCATCCTTACAAAGGTAAGGATGAGGAAACTCAGCTGCCCTTCCAGCTTTCAAAAAGCACTTGAGGACCCAGCTGATGATAAAAATAAAAATAAAAGCTAACCAGCAGATAAAAGCGTAACTCAGAGTTTTGAGAGCAGCCAGGAAAGAGCAGTGCAGAGCGCCGATTGCAAAGTGATAGACAGAGGTTTCCATTTCACACATTTCCATTCTAATCTTGCAATCCCAGTCCCACAGTGTCAGGACAGATTCCTCATGCAAGGAGGAATGAAAAAGGGACAAAAGAGGGGAAATAACTACGAAGCCCATGGCACAAAAAATGGGAAAGGGGAGGGGGCGTTTAAGTGTTCAGCAATTTGCAGCACAGACAATTTCCACTCTGCTAACTGATGTAGAGGCAAAAAGGCAAGATAAATCAGTGCTTTTTGGCATAGTTTGAGGAAAAGCTCAATTCGAAGGTATAATTGACACCGTTTAAATTTCAAAAGCACAAATGCCAAGAAACTCACAGGAATGTCAGACAATCAGGTGATCCTCTCATGACTCACCCTAATCCTCTGAGATAGCTGCCTGTGTCTTGTGAAGAGCCCGGGGTCCTTCAGTGAAGGGGATGATGACATAATGAAAACCTTTGTAGCTCTGCTTTTAGGAGCCTTCATAAGAATGCACAGAATGAGACAATTTAAATTTTAGACTATCCACAGAGGCAATATTGAGAACATGCAAGAGCTGAAATACTGCAAAAAAAAACAGGCATTGAGAGCCTCACCATGAACAGAAGCAAAAGCCTATTGAAAGAGCAGGTGTCATGGAGAGCTGTTACTGACTGAAAAACAAAATCAAGGACAAAGCATGAGGGAAGGCCTGGATCTCTCATTTTCCATAGAAAAAAAGAGACAATACAGTGAGAGGTAGAAAGGGGTGTAATGCAAAGAACTGAGCCAGCAGAAGTACAAGGAATAGTTACACCCTAATGTTTAGAATTTTCCCAATGCTTCCTTTTATTTGTAACTATTTGTAAAAAAAGTGAAAAATATAGAACATACAAGACATAAAGAGGCTAAAAGCAAAGGTAGCAACGAAGATATTAAAAATGACAAAACATGAAAGAGAAAGAACAGGTAACAGGATAGTGGGCACACCCACAGTTTGAGTTCTGATTTCTCCTCTCCATCTCCAGCAGAAATTACAGTACACATGTGCGTCTTTGAAAAAGCATCACAGACTCTTTGTTGTTGTAGTCCTTAAAAATGCATCTTTAAACTGATGATAATCTTATGACTTATTATCATTTCAAGACATCAACTGAACTGGAATGGAAAGCCTTCATTTTCTTAGCAAAACTTTGCACCTCATAAAGGTTTTATCTGTTGCTATGGCAAAGGCTTTACCCAAAGGAGTTACTTGCAGAACACCACAAGAAGGGAGAATTTTTCAGTTCTTTTCACATGCACATTTTTATACCCCAGACATTTTAATTTAATCGTATTTTCCTTTCATCCTCCAGACAGTTTCTTTTATTCCTGAGTAAGATGCACATCTACATCAGTGGCATGGAAGGATCCATTCTTATCTTCCCCACTGCGAATCAAAATCTACTTTTAATTATAGAATATCAGCAATTTCTCTTTGATGGCATTCAAGTGCCTATTCCAAACTGAAAGAGCAATAGAATAACTGCCATGGTATTTTCATACATAGAGTGATGACCTTTCTAATATGATTTCATGGAAACAATGGAGTTACATTCATCAGGTAGTATAGAAACTTGCTGCTGCTTATTTTTTTTTCAGACATTCCATTTTCAATTCACAATGACATTTGATAGGAGACATAAAAATGTCAGTAGATCAGTGTTTTTTCAGCCACCTCACCTGACAAGAATTCCCCCTCCCATCCGCCCCATGTCTTTTTACAGCGTTATGTTGTTCACTCATTTGGGACTACCTCAATTTGCTTATTAAATATGTAAGATCTTCATTATGCAGCCAGGAGCTGAATCATGTAAGATTAACACAAAGCCCTTGTGAGAGGATTTTTTTAAGCTTTATTAATATTAATAGTACAGGCAGCTCACGTGATTTTGTACTTTCCAAACCCAAATGTCAATATAGTGGATAAATTGTACTTTTCTTCCTTGCCTTCTTAGCCTTCTTTGAAGAAAGGATGACATTCAACTTAAATAAATACAAAACTTTACACATTTCCAGCTATGTTCCATTTTTACATCCCAAACAGTCATGGACTCTTTTGCCTGGCAGTTGATAAAAAGGGAACCTGAGGAAACAGGTGAGAATCCTAAGGGTTTTTTTCTTTATGATGACCTATGCAGCATCATAAAGCACACAGTTTGTAATCAAATAAAAGATTTCACTAATGACCTCACAAGAAGTGCAATAATAGCTAAAGAGTGGGAACCTGGATTTGAACCCTTGCACAGAACTGGAGGAAAATTCAGATGCTCAGGTTGTATCCAAAGCAGGCAGCAGCTGAGGAGGAGCATCTTACACCTAACCAGTAGGCAATAGGAGAGAAGACAAAACCAACTTTTATCCCCCTTCCTGTCAGAAAGAAGCCTGAAACATGCTCCTGAAATATTGGCCTGCAGGATCTTTTTTTTCAAAGAGCTTAGCACTCTTCAGTCCTTTCTCTCCACACTTAACTAGAGGAGGAAGTATCATGGATTTGCCCTGGATACACAGAGACTTAACAGATGAGGGCTCACCCAAGAAGTGGTTTCTGTTCTCTGCTCTGACAGGACTCGATTTCACATCTCAGAGGAATTCCACAGTGGAACCTGCTGACAGTTGCCATGTGGTTACATCCTCACTTCCCCATCTCCACTGCTGACTTTCGCTGCTGTGTTTTTGTGCTGCTTGCCCTGGTGGCAGCAGGACAGCTCTGCCTGCTGCTGGAAGGCAGAGCCAGAACTCCTTGGGCTGTGCCCCTCACAGGGCACTGTCCTGAAAACACAGTATTGGATTATTTGTTTTTCAACCTACAAACAACCCTGTTGCCACTCTTAAAAAGGCTCCTTCTGTTCCTTTCTCCAGGATTGTTACTTCTTTTGCTAGCAGCTAAAACACAGCACCACTTGTAGCATCTTCTAAAAGCAGGCTCCTCTCTCACAAAATGAGAGAAAACTGTTAATTGTCAGGCAAAAATTTGTTGCTCCTCTCACCTCCTATTTCACAATCAAGTAATAGAAATATTTTTTTCTACACAGAGACAGTTTCAACAGGGAACAACCAACCTACAGTCTGCTATTTGAGTCACTCTAGGGAGAGAATATGGAAAAGCAACAGGTAGAGACAGAATCTGAGCCTTCTGCTTGTTTCAAGTTTTCTATAAAGGAGAGAAAATCAGCTACAACTAAAAGAAATCATTAATATTATTCTAACCTCTGGAGGCCTCATTCCATGTTTACAAGCTATTCTGTGCAACTTCCAGGAAAATCCATAAATATTCAAATATATATTTTAGAACCACAGCCCAGCAAGAGAGAATGAAAATTTACCATGATCTTGTTAGATGTATGGCACTGAAGTTGTAAAAGAATAAAAATACTTTTCAGTATTATAGAGCTAATCCTAAAACCATCAGATAGATCTTTATTCATACAGATACCAGGTGACAGCTTGTACACAGTTTCTACGTTGAAAAATGAGCACAGTGTTTGTCTATTCAGACATGTCCTTTAACAGACAATTCTTCCAAGTTTAATATTTTTAAATATTGGAGGTTTTCTACTTCCTTCTTTCTTTATTTTTCTACATCTTTTCTGCAAAAGATTAAAACAAGAATAAGCCTTACCAAAAAACTGAGTCCAAAAAAAAAATGACATGCCTGGAAGAAAAACACACTAGAGTTGAAGGAAGGAGCTTGTTCACATTATACTTTCAGTCTCATTCCTCAGGCTGAAGACACTTAAATTTTTGAGGCACTGATCTAAAGCAAAACAGATTTAAAAATTTATTTCTCTTAATCATGCACAGTGAAATGGAGTTTGAAAGTTGCAACCCACAGGGGCACCTCCTGATTCAGGATGGCTGCAGCTTTAGCTTGGCATCAGTAAACAATGAGCATCTCTCTCTTCTGTGGTGCCTATAAAAACTTTACATTTGCATATACAAGTAAATTAAACTGTGTTCTGGGAATGACTCAAAGAAAATGAAATCAATCACATTTATAAGCATCTTGTAACCTTTACCCGCTTCTCTAGAAGAGAAATAAAATGAAGACAATTGTACCTTGGTTTCCACAGTGTTGTCTGAGTGTTTGATAGTAATCTGACTGGGAAATGATACCGACAGCAAGATAACAAGAAAACCCATTTATCACTGTGACAGGTGCTCGGTTTCATATGAGTTTAAATTACCAGTGATGGAGTAGGGTTGTCTTTCTCTCATCTCAACCTCATAACCACTGTTTAGACTCAACTAAAGTTTCCATTTCATAGTAATCAAGTTACATGGAGTCAAATTGTTATTCATGAATTCAAGGAGGTTAAGACTTGAGATTCATTAATGTGATGTTGTCAGCCACAGTGAGCAGGTCCATGGCCTAGAACAGTGTGGTAATTGGTAAATCTGAATGCTGGGTGGTTAATGGCTGTTTATTAGCCTCTAATACATTCTGTGTTATTTATTCTTACAAGATTTGACACCAGATATTTCTAGTGAGTCACAACACCCTGACAGTTCACCTTTCTTGTACATCAGTGGACGTGTACCAGAGATTAACTATTCTATTGAGGAAAAGAAATACAAATCACCACTTCTACCTTCTGCTGGGCAGAGTGACCTTCCCCCTTTGGATACCTAGGAGTTGTTAAGGAGCTATTCTGAAACCAAGGGCACAATTTAAAGACAAAGACAATGATAGCTGTGTCATTTCCATGCCTCAGTTTCTTTTTTTTTTCTTAATCCTTAAGAATATTCTACTCCCTTGGCTGTTCTTCTACGAAGAAATCAAAACCAAAAGAAACAAAAACATGCTTGTGATTTCTTTGGAACTTGCTCTATAAAGAGCAGTTTTTTCTGTTTACTTCAGAAGCACAAAATTTTACAAGGCAACAATCTGTAGTAAAAACATCCTTTTTCGTATCTCATTTTGATGGTAGGATGGATTGTTAAATATGAAAGTTTGCAAGAGAAAGTCACACTCACAGCATGACACTCAGCTGGGGAGAGAGGCATGTGTAAGGCTAGGCAGGACTCAGCTGAGTCACCAGGCTGTCAAAGTCCTGTCAATGTTTGGCACCTTGCTTAATTTCTGCCCTTAATGTAGCGTGCTGATCTGTGCTTACATAGGCAGGTTTCTCATTATTTGATAGAGGATACCAAATCATAGCTCTGAAAATATGGGGTTTGTTTATATAATTCCAACATAATTAACCTATATGTACTTCAATCTTTTTCCACTTTGCCTTTTATCTGATACCTATATTTCAGGTTCCATTTCTTGAGAAAATTAGAGAGAAGAGAAATAGACTTGAGTATTTTAGGTTAAGAAAGAAAAAAAACCTTTCATTCTCCTGTATAATATCTCTAATTTCTTTATTTTTCTCTGCACTTGTTTCAGTTTCAAATCATTCTCATATGCAAGTGAGTAGAAAAACATAATAAGAATTGTAGTGTGTTAACTGTGGCTGGATGCAGGATGCCCACCAAATCCACTCTACCACTGCCTTCCTCAACTGAACAGGGGAGGGAAAATAAAACTAAAACCTTTTGGCTTGAGATAGGGACAGACTTTGGCCATCAGCAGGTCCACCTCGGAGCCGTCTGATATTCACTCCAACAGACATCAGAGAAGATTAAAGCAGTTTCTCACAGGAGTGATAGCCCCCACTTGTCACACAGCCCCAGTACAGGAATTAAGAAATTAAGAACTGTATAGCAAATACTGTAAATACTTTGCTATTTCTGTTGTAAACACTTGACTGAGACACAGTAGAATGATATTCACTTTTTTTCCATAGGTGTGTCATACCATGACTGAGCAAAACACTAAACGTATTTTCCTTCCCTCCTAGTGCTAAATATTGCCCAATATTTTTTATATTGTTCTGGCATGCATGACCTTCTCTTTCCATTACTTCAGGACCTCAAGATCACTCAGAAAATTCTGTATTCTAGATTCTTTATTGGTATCCTTTTTACCTTTGAAATACTAACATGTTTCAAAAGCATTGCATATCATGCTGATCCCAACAAAAATGAGATGGGTATATGAAGCAAGATGAGGATTTCAATTAAAAAGCTCCCTTCAGCCCAATATTTTCCTTAGCTGTACTTCAGTTTCTCATGCATCTGTCCAGACTTCTAGTAGTTCTGTTCCTTGTAATCTTAGACAATATTTTTTTCTTATAGCAAAATAAGAAAAGTTTCACAGAAACCTAATTAGGTTACCTCTATGGAAACTGGACTGACAAGAAGCATTTTATGGTTTAATACTATTGATGTGCTTTTCACCAAAACTCACAGGAACATTTAAAATGAAACCTAAACCAATTGGAAACTCCCTAGATCTTATGCGCTGTATCATACTTTGGATTCCTTCTTGTTTCTCAGTAGGATATAAATATACATTGGGGTCAAGGTTTTGGCAGCATTCACAGTATTACAAGGCTTTGAGAAGAAAGAAGCAAATCTAGGCAGTTCCAACTCAAACTGTTTTTCACTTGGAGTCAGGGCTGTTCAGAGGCAAACCCAAGGTCTATGGCTACATATCCTCTGCCAGCTTTAACTGAAGGTCTTTTAAGGAAACTCTACAGTGTCTATCATAAAGCTCAAAACCCCAAATGTGTGAAAATTATTTCCCATGTATATTGTAAACCCAATTTCTCTTTATGGAGTGTATGTAACAAAGGTATTATGCATACAAATTAGCCTTTCAAAAACATGATCACTTCTTGGAAATATGAACTGAGATTGAGCCTCTGAAAAGACACAGAGATTTTCTTGGCGGGGGTGGTTTTGCTTTTAAATGGCATCCTATCAAAAGAACAACAACAACAATAAAATAAACAAGCCAGGCTTGATAGGTTTCATATTGTGATGCAGTGTCATGCATATTAATCACCATAATGAAACTTATTCCAAGTAATTCAAGTGCTGCATAAACAGCTTTGTAAAGTGATGCATTTTAATTGCTGGCAAGAACATATTGTTCAAATCTGTGACAATTAGAGAAAAAGAATTGTCTTTGTGCCATTTTTGGTGTGACTAGTTCTTTTTTTTTTCCGAATAATTTTAATAAAATCTAAAGATAGACTCTTAGGAAACAGTGTGAAAATTATTCTTTTTTTCTCAGCAAGAAATGGACTTGGAGAAGAATGGTGCAACATGACCAAAAGCCCGCACACCTGATGGGTTAAGCCTCTCATACATGGTGGGTTATCAAGTCTCCAAAATTATTGCAGCAGTCTCTATTTATTTGTGTACACTGCTGGTACAGATGATGAAAGTGACACAGTTGCTTTCATTATTAACTTCATTATATGATCTGTAACATTATTAGCAGCAAGACAGCAAGTACAGAAGGCAAGCTGATAATGTAATCAAGCACAAGACACTGAAAAATTGTGATTAATATGCTATTAGCATTAAAAAAAACCTTATTAAAATCACAGCCAGGGCAAAGAACTTAAGGTTAAACACAAAAGTTCTTCTCAGTAGAAACTACAAAAAATAGTAAAAAACTGGAATAAGAAAGGTGTTTTTCAGAGGTATTTTTGTTGCTATGTCATACTAATTAATGACAATTATTAGGGGTTTTGTTGCCATTCATATTGCAATTGCTTCAAGTAGCCCCAGTCAACAATCAGAATCCTGCTCAGGATTATTTTCCCAAGTTTAAAACCCTGTGTTTGCCCCAAATGGACAGTGAGCTAAATTTAATGGGAAAAATGCTTGAATTGTTTGCTGAATAGCAATTTATTTTTATCTGTGCTTGAAGTTAGTGTGAACTAAATGGTCTTTCTCTTACTGGACTTTTTTCTTCCTCTACTTGTTCACTCCCTTCATCCTAGTGGGATGATGGGGAGAATTGGAAAAAAAAATCAAAATTTGTAGATTAAGATAAGAACAATAATAATAATAATTGAATCAATGTAAAATAAACAATAACAATTACAATTATAAAAATAATTGTAATGAAAAGGAGACAAACAAAACCCAGGGAAAAGGAGTGATGCAGAATGCAATCACTCACTACCCACTGACTGATGCCCAGTCAGTCCCCAGGCAACAATTGGTGCAACCCCCCCAGCTCCCCCAGTTTACACACTGAATATGATGTGCTGTGGCATGGGACATCCTTTGGCCAGTTTAGGTCAGGTGTCCTGACCCTGATCCTTCCCAACTTGTTGTGAACCTCCTCTCTGGCAGATCATGAGATGCTGAAAAGTCCTTGACTTAGAGCATGCACTATTTAGCAACTAAAATATCACTGTAGTATCAACATTATTCTCATACTAAATACAAACACAGCACTGTGCCAGCTACTAAGAAAATTTTCATGATCAAAGCCAGGACATGACCTAACCTTTCTTCTGTGTTATAGATGTTTCTGGAAATTGTATTTTTTAGTAGAATTATACACAGTATTTAGAAAGAGGGTATCACATGCATGCTTGGAGATCTTAAAAACTAATATAATAAAATACCAAGACTGAAGTGTGGATTAGTCCAGTCAAATTATTCATGTAAAACGGATCTGTAAAGACAGATATCCATAAAAGTCAGATCTTTGCCTTTTGGTCTTTAAATAATTCCTCTAAAAATTCACAAGGAAGGGATTAAAACTTTGATTTTCAACAAAGGTTCCATTATGTGTGACAGCACAATCTGAAGCCTAACCTTGAATTATGACAAATCTGAGACCAAAAACCCACAATTATTCTTCTCTGTCTGCTTGTCTTTCCAGTCCAGCTCTGTTCCAAGAGGGGAGTTGTGTTCTTTTGATTGCCACAGGTCACTCTCACATCCAGACTTATCTTTGTGGTTACAGCAATGCAATAACCATACTCCATGAGTTCTGCCAGAAACCAATTACTCCAAAGGCAAAAGAGCCATTGTGACCAGTATCCACAAAGGTGTTCAGATCTTCAACCCCTGTGAAATGGACCTAGACAACTCTCCTCCCTTCCTGGTATAACTTGCTGCAACTGTCAGGTGTTTCTGCTTTTGTAAACTAGTGGTTTTAATCACAGTACAGGTTCCATCTCAGTCATCAAAGATAAATGCTTTAACAATGCACATGTCTAATTCTATCTATAACATCAGGAGCTAAGTTAAGGTCCTTGAGCATGTGATGACAGTTAATTAACTGCGGTCATGGGTGGGTTAATTTTACTGAGAAATCTCCAGCACTGAAGGCCTCTGTAATTTGCTGCATCTCTTGTTCCTCAGGAGAACTGATTCTGAGCTAAACTTCAAAAAATTAATCATAAAAATATTACCATAAAACAAGATAAGAAGCACAAATCCCTCTTCAAGAAAATAAATAAAACATCAGGTTTTATCATTCTCCTCTAATTAACATGGCAACCGTTCTATTCCTTCCTGGAGCCTCCAGGGCAAATGATGTCAGGTGGTGACATGATGCAAACACCTCAGTGAAAAAGGGAAGCAGCTGGTGTGTGTTTGAAGGGGGAGTTATTTCCTAGCAATGCAGACTCCTCTGGAACTCATCTCACACCTTTTGCAGATAAATAACTTACATATGCTGTCAATACGTCACCTTTGGAGAAATTACAGTATGTATAGTATGCAAATTATATGCAGTTGCTGTGCATTTTGATTTCTTCCCATTTGTAGAAATGGAAAAGATATACAAGAACATAAAGAGAAGCACAGAGAACTGGGTAGCCACAGGCAGAGAAAGCCTTCATTAGTAAGTGAAGTTCTTGTGTGACAGAGGAAGACACCTACATCTGATGTTTTGATAATAGAGTTACGTATGTGAGACTGTTACACTCCTCTTATCCCAAATCCACATCTGTGCAGCTTAAGAAATAGCTGATAAACATATATGATAAACAAATGGGTGACTACATGACCTACATTATAAGAGTTAAGTAACAGTATCAAAACATCATCTTTGAGCCTTAAAATCTGTTTTACTCTTTTCTGCCTCTTAATGTGATAAAGTCTGTCACATACTCTGAACTAACCCCACAAAATTAGTCTTTATCCCAGGGCTTCTCCTGTAAAGCAAGTTCAAAGCCTACATTTTGTTTCTGTTGAACAAAATCTACCGATAACAGCAACAAGGGACCTGCAATATGTTTTGCCAATAGAAAAATTTTGATATTTGTACAGCTTCTTCAATAGAGATCTCATCCAAACGTTAATGCAACATGATTCCTTCCCTTGACTTCCATTCTATCCAGATCACAAGCATTTTCCTAAATTGTTTTGGCATCTTTGCCAAATCATTGCCAGGATGTTAAGTAAGCAGACCACAAAAGGTGATCCACACCTTCTGGTAAGACTCCTCTGAAGCTTTGAAAAGCTGGAGCACGTGTAGATTGTAAACCCTGAAGTAGTTGTACAAAGCAGTGACAGCTACACATGTGCAGTATTCCCTCACTGATGACAATATTTTGAGGAGATGGACACCTGGTGACCCAAGTCAGAGCACAGCAGAGGACTACAGAGCATTCACCACTCAAGGCTACGCAAAGGCAACAAAAATTCTGAATATGAAGGTCCTTCTTTGCTTTCCCAGGCATTTTGGCATTAGACAGGCAGTCATAGGATTTGTCAGTGTAGGAATGCACTAACAAGTGAGGGCTGTAGCCCTGTAGCTCAGTCCCATTACTGCCAGCACCCCGAGGAAGCACATGGTGAGGATGGACTGAGCCCAAGCCTGGCTGTGCAGGCAGGTCCTGATACTTAGGCTGGGATAACCTGTGTAGAATAATAATAATGACTGTTCAAAACAACTGCTCTTTTCTAGCCTATGACCTTTTTTTCTTGGGAACCATTACAAGAAGAGATTATAATTAGCAAACAACCAATAACGACAATAATGGTAAGGAAAAGCAAGCTGCTTTCTGGGCATTAGAAATGGCAAAGTACAATTTGCTGTGCCCATTACCAGGAGACAAGCAATGAGATGATAACAATTCCTTTAAAGTCACTGGTGGATTTAAATTTCTGCCTCTATAAAAGAAATGCCAAGAGAAAAGTCAACAACAGGTGAGAAAGCACAGTGGATTAGGGGAATGGGTGCGGCTGTAGTGGGGGAAGACTTTAGGATATGCAAGAGACATTAAGAAACATCAACACACACACTTTGGTGCTAAGAAGGATCTATCCTGAAAGCACATAGTAGAAACTGCTGATTCAATGAGGATTTTTCCAAAAGGCCAGAAGTTTATAACTGTGTCACAAATTGTAAACAGTTGAGGTACAGATAAAAACAAAGAACAAAAGAAAAACAACCCACAGTGCAAATAATTGACAGCTCATGACTGCTTCCAATACAAAGTGTAGTAAATTAAGGTCTTTGTGATGGCATGCAAGTCTGTTTATCCAATTACAAAGACAGTTCCAGAGAATTTGTTATTCATTTAGCATCATGGAGTACCTTAGCACAGCATCTTGCCAAATGTTTAATTTAAAAGACATAACTCCAGAGTATGTTATGACTTGTTTTACAGATTAAAGAAACAGCTCTTAAAATGGAACTTGTTACAGAATCTGTGCTTTCTTCTGATTTCTTCAAAATTGTCAAGGCTCTGCGTGAAAGGTTGATTTTTGGGAAAAACAGCAGCAGCAGCAAACAACAACTCATATTAGCATTCTGACTTTGATGGACTATTTATGAAGCATATGGTCCTGATTGCCAAAATGCTTGTTTGAAATTACCTCAAATATTATGTTCAGTTGCATGGCACAGAAGGGTATTTTTTTTTTAACTTTTATTCTACTTTTTTTTCTTCAAAGAAAGCAACTCTGGACCAGATTGTAAATTACACTGGAACCTACTTAATTTCCAAAGACTTCTGGTTTGCTGCAAGATATACCATCACACATATCATATTGACTCTTCCCCATTTTGCCACAGTGCAGATTGCTGCCTGAACTGATGCAGAATTAGCAACCTGTGTCCTATCAGCCTAAGAAACTGCAGGTTCTAGCTACAACTGCCTGTGCTAACTGTGACTCTCCCAGTGACAGAAAGACTAATCCCACATCTTCAAGTACTTAAGGTGAACTGCTAGCTATTATTTCCATCCATTTGCCCTAAAAATAGTGAGTTCTGAGGTATTTTTCTTCCTCAGGTCCAGAGCAGTAATTTGTCAAGCTTTTCCTGTAATGTCTGTAATGTGTACTCCCTTCACATATTTGCATACAAGGAGTGTAGCCTATGTTTTTTGTGTGGAATCAAGCAGGCTATTTTATTAAAAATGGTGTTTGTGGGGTAGGTTTAATGATCTAAACATGTTTACCTTGAAGACAAATCTACAAATGGACTTTCAAATAGAACAAGCCAAATGAGAAAACAGCTGTATCACTCAACCAGCATGGGGAAAAAAAAAAAGCAAGAAAGGCTAACTTTCATTACAAAATGAATCATGTATTCCATGCCAGCTTGACCTATTTACATCACGTTCAGCCAGCCCCTGTTTTTACTATGGATGACCTTTGGTTGCAGGAAGATATTTGCCAATACAGCAAGAGGAGAAAGTTTCAGTACTTTTTCATCTCTGGTGTCATGTCTTAGAGACATTTTCCAGAGCCTGAAATGTTGATAGTGTTTATATGTCCTTTTACTGCGAATAAAGGAAACAAAGCACAAAATTGGGTTATGACTTTTTCAAGAGTTTGTAGTTGCCTTGGGTTCTGTCAGAGGTGATGATCTATTGAAGTAGTCCCTTTGCCTCTACCCTCAGCTAACACTCAGGGCTGCTTGAATCTTGTACACGCCCATCTTTTCTCATCATGTTCTTGATGTTAATCAGGAGAAAGAGCAGTATGATTGAAAAGGTGAGAATTTCACCATGTGAAATGAAGTTAGCTACCAAAAAAAGGAAAGAAAAATGTAAAAAATTGCCTAAAATTACTCTTTTTTTTCCCCACTCACATTCCTCTAAAACTAGAATAAATTATCCTTGACTTCTTTTCAGCATTATTTAACAATTTAAGAATAATTCTGTAATTTCCTAATGAGACTACTTTAACAACAACAGGACCAGGGACTGAGAGACACAGGCTGAAAGCAAGTCCATTAGATTCACTACCTATTTACACTCTGAGACTACAACTTAACAAACAAAACTTGTAGTGAAATTAAAACAGCATTGGAAACCTGCAACATCATTGCAAGTGCAACAAAGAACATCTTGGCATAAAAGAACTATAAAGGAAAATAAGAGATCAATAAGTTTTTAGAAGGATGATAGAAGAGCCAATGAAATAATTTGGGCAGAATGATATAAGACACATTAAAATAGCCTTATTGATGCATGTCTAGGTGTCAATACTGTCATTTAAAGTGTACCTAACCTCAGGCATTCTGATTCTGATTAATATGCTCTCCTTTCTGAAAAAGAGATTAACCACCAGTGATAGACGACTACTTTTTATCCATGTTCAGTATAATCGCTGATCCACCATTTTCAATCAGCATTTCCAAGGACGTGATAGAGGTCCCCATTTAATCTATTGTGAGACTCTGGAAGCCCCAGAGAACAGTCCATAAATACTTGTCAATAAATACCCTAGAGACTGGGCTAGAGTTACATTTATTTTCCCACTGGATGAGCTGCTTGTCCATGCTTTGTTGTGAAATGAGGAAGTGAAGTGTGTAAGCTTCCAGATGTTTGTACATAAATCATCAATGGACACTGCATGCAGAAGATATCTTCAGAGCACCTGCAGGTGGGTCTGGCTGCAAAACCCCACACTTCAAACTTTTCCTGGAAAGAAGGATGAACTCCAGTTACCTGTAAGCTCTTTGTTGCAATCTACAAGATGTTTTGAGCTATCTGTCTCTGATCTCAGCTCAAGAATATGCCATCACAGGAGAACTAAATAAAACCATCTACTTTTCCAAGAAATGAAAGAGTTGCACACCAACCAATTGTTTGCTGTATTAACTTGTGCTTCTCTTTGCTCCTCCCAGCAGTTTCTAAGGTTTTTCACTCAATGCAAATCAAACACATTTGTGAGCTCCTCAGGCTATTCAAGCACAGGGAAGCAAACAAAGCCCACTGCTATCACACAGAACAGCAAGCATTCTTATAAGTTTCCCACCTGAAAATATCTGATGGAACAAGCGTGTCTCATATAAAATCAAAGCAGAACCATGTATGCATCTGGTGTGATAGGAAACTTCAAGGTACACGAGGTCCTTGCCACAGGGAATATGTACTGCCAGTATTTGTGCTGATGTCTGACTGTGCACAGGAATTGTTTTGCCCAGTGTTTCTTTAGTGCTTTACATGGCACTCAGATGCTGAGTGCACTGACCCTTCCACTGCTATCAGTGCTCAAGAAGGTCAATAAAAATTCTTAGAGAATTGTTCTCACATGAGCATTTTGCTCATGGAATGCTTTATGTTGGTAAAATCCAGGGCTGGTGTGAGACAGTGAATGAGTACAGCTGGCACTGGAGCAGGCTGGAATATCTATTAGCATTTTGATGTGCTCAAGTGGCACCTTCTAGGTGTAATTTTGTTTCATGTTTATAGTAGAAGTGCCAAGATATTGTCTCAAGGGCACGGTGAGTGCTGAAGCAGCTCCCTGTGGCCAAAGCCATGGGCCAGTTGCCATCGAGAGTGTCCCACTCATGAGGTGGGAGCACCATCATCTCCAGGCAGAGCCCTGGGGGCTGGGGCTGGCCAGCTGCTGGACCCTCTTTGCTGGCACTCCTGCCATGCAGAGATGTGGTTTGAGAGCTCTGACGGAGTACCCTCCATCAACTCCCACAAAGTACCCTCAAATCAGCTCCCACATCTTCCCTCTTTTTTGTTCTTTTGTTGTTGCTGCTGTTGATGATGGTTTAGGGTTTTTTGTTTGCTTGTTTGTTTGTTTGTTTGTTTTTCCTCTGTGCTGGTTGGTAAATGAAAAACTGGGCAATCCTCCTTTTTATGTACAACTGATTGATGCAGTAATCACAGGCAAGGCTTAAGCCCAAATACCAGTGGATAATAACACCTAACACGTGTGACCCTTCAATGAGCAGCCTGAGTTTAACTGCTGCTTATCTCGGAGATTTCCCAGTGGCACTTTTATACTGTAAGCAAGGTGTTATCAGCACTTGCTAGGGACCACACAAACGTGTCACTCCTCTGCAAGGATCACAGGAGCCCAGAAAGAGTTTGAAGAACAGATGATACTGCCATCATTTCTGTGTTATCTAGAAACCATTGTGATTTACAGTTCCCTTTCCCTTAGGATGCAGCACACAACTGGTTATGGGATATTTTTGGGAGTGAGACAGTGTGATTTAACACAATAACTGAAGGAGGCTTCTGTAGAGGACTGTTTTACCCAGTAATTCTGTTTGGTGGCAGTTAATGGTAGCTACTGGTACAGGCAGATATAATTACACAATAAGTTCACTCTACAGAACAAATAATAATGCTGAAAACTAACATTAATACATCTCAGCTTCAGACACTGGGAAAAAAACAAAAACAAGTGGCAGGATGTTTTAGAGTAAGTTTATAAAGAGACAAATCTTTCAAGGTCAGTCACAGCAGTGTTGTTCCTAAGAAAATGGATTTTAAAATTCACTTCTAAAATTAAGTTACAATTTACACTGGAATTTGGATTCCAGTAGAGTTGAAAGGACCACCTAGCAAGTACAGTATTTCTGTTTCCTATGCCAGGGATCAATAAAAGACATAAGTATGGTATTTAGAAATCCTCAAGTTATTACTTTGCTTAAGTCACTAGTTTTATTTTCATTTGGATGCTTAGTCTGTCATATATCCCAAATATTCTCATATAAAAAATGTTTCTCAAAGGATTTTTAAGTGACTTAGTGGCAGATCCCAAAGCACTATGAGTTGGATAGAATTTATTATACATAACACAAACAGCAATTTTGGCAGTATCTGTCAAAAGAGTACAAGTGATACCCTGTTATGATAAAATACATGGAGTGAAGAAAACAAGAAGTTGCAGAGCACTGCTTCTCCAGGGAAATGACCTCCCTGACCATATTTTGGCTCATTTGTCTATGGTGGTTCTCAGCTGCTGAGTTGTCATGTTTAGGTAATCTGATATGAAAACATTTCACTGGTGGTCTGGATTCTTAGTAGGGGTAAATTAAATTTCAACCTCTGAAGTATCATATCAGGAATCAGAACAATTTGGTTTTCACTTAGTTTTTAGAGAAATAATTCCCAGAAGCTGTGAGCACATGTTTTCAACTAAATAAAACAAATAAATTAAAAATTAATTTCTTATTTATTTATGATTATAGGACATCACCAGGACACGGAAAGGTAAAAAAAATAGAGAAAAAACTGTACCATAAAAAAAGGCCAACATAAAAGAATTCTAGACAAGAGACTGATAGTTAATATGTTTATAAAGCCAAATCATGATGTAAAGTAGCAATTCAGACACCACTTTTAAAGACTGAAGTGTCAGCTGATAATTGCCTCCAGGATCCTCCATATTACAGGTTAAATATTTACTCTTGATTGTGAATTTCTGCTTTGGACAATATGAGACAACTATTGTCTGCATTTCTGCATCAAGGCTCTAATTCTAATTTGATCTACTTTTCAAAAGGTTTCCAATCTTTGTTTTCCAGGGATGGAGAATTCAACTTATCTCTACATAAATTACTACAATTATTAAACTACCTTTTGTCTCAAATAGGAATTGGAACTTTATTATTAAAGAGTCAAAAGTAAAAACATGTTTGAAAGAACTTCATGAGGGTGTAATTTCAGGTCAACAAGGATCATAATTTACTATTGCTTTTGAATTTGTATTTCAGGGGACCTGGGACAATTGTCCACATAAAATATTAATTCAGATCAATTCATATACATGATGGATTTAAGATACTTGGTGCTATGGAAGATAATGAAAAAAAAATTAATTTTTCTATCTTGCCACAGTGATAATTAGATGTATTAGGCACAGCCCATTCTTGTTAGGAAACATTAGATACTATTATAATTTTTGAGCTTGCATAATGCAAGAGGCAAGGGTTTGGGAAAAACACACATGTTGTCTGATAATAGATTAAAGAGCACATTTTTTTCTCTTTTTCTCCCCCACTCCTCTTCTTATAGAGGATTAATCTTACTTTGTCTGGTGCTTAGCAGCCAAAGACACAATGTGTATAAAATTAAATGGGAATTACTTTTGAATTTTAGATGAAAAATTGTTTTGGGAATGAATTGATAAAAATCAGGTCAACTGACTGCATTGAACAGCAATACAAGCCAATCCAGAACCAACAAGCAGTAACCTCAGCAAGACAAAGATTGTTTTACAAAATTACTACTTTTCTAAATTTGCAGGGTGAATACTTAAAAAAAAGAAGATTTGGGATTTGTACGTGGATTTGAAAAAAATTAAAAATCACTGATTTAATGAGGATTTGGATAACCATTACATAGACAGTCAGAGAATTGAGTGTAGGAGTTGAACATGATAATAGTGAAAGAAATCTTGTTTAAAATTTGGGGTCTTGGCAGGTGGTAGGTAATTAATGCCTCAAGGAAAACTATATTTCAAGTCAACAGATATAACTAGTTACATTTAGGAGATAAGAGAGGTAACATTGCAGAAGGACTGGCTCTACCCATCTCTCCTCACAGCCCTTTTCTAATATTTTTGGATCCTACGTGTCCCTTGGCAATCCCTGACTGCTTCCCAACTCCCACTACTAGAAATCTTTCCTTAGTGTCAAACCTGCATGTAGCTGAATTCAGTATGTTATCCTCAGAAATAAGTTTATTCCTTTCGTCTTTTCAGTGATATTTTTCACATTTGGGGAACACCACAGCAAATCCCTATGACTTTTCTTTTTCTGAAGTGAAAATCTCCAATTTCTCTCATCATTACTAATTTTATGGCTTTTAACATAATTGTCCTCTTCTGGACTGTCCTCATTATGTACCTACTACATATAATGATAGCCTGAACAAGGTTAAAAAGTATTATCCCTTTTCCTGTTTTAATGACATATTAAGTGCTTTGCTTCAAAGAGTGTTGAGGTGAGAACAAGCCAAATTTGAATGTGAAAGAGATCTGAGCACTTTTAGAAAGCAACACCTGCTCTAGGACTTACCCAAGCAAGTTTAAGTTTTTCAGAGAAATTGCCACTCCCCCTTCAGTGCTCACTCCAAATTATTCAACATCCACAGAATTTATTAAAATCTTTCAATTGATTTTGAGGGGCTTTAGAATACTTCTTTCACCCCCTCTACCAGTAGCTGGTGGCTGTTATAAGCGATTAGAGAGTACAAATGAAGTTCTTCTAATTCTAAAGTTCTTCCTTTCCAAGTGAAGGCACTAGGCATTTTTGTGCTTGCATGAGATGAAGACCATTTGAAATATATTGGTGATTTATGCAAAGCCCTTTCCCCATTGAAATCTCCTCAAACTGCACTATTTCTCACATCTACATTACCTTTTTATGCACTACACTCAATGCAAAACTGTGAGGAAACTCTTTGACCTAAATATACATACAAGGTAATGTATCTTTCTAAACAACATAGTGATATGTTACACAAGGCTCCAAAACTAGTTCATACCTGGCTGTGCATGATAACTACAGGTCAGGTACAGGGTGTAAAATAAGGAAATACAAAAGCTTCAAATATTGCTTCACTATTTTACAGGGAGGAATTCTCCAGAGACATTTTTTCTTTGTAGGTATAACTGGAAATGTCCTATTTTCACTTAGGAAATTTTTTTAGCAATTCTATCCCGCTTCTGCTGACATTAGTGGCAGTTTTTGTGCTTGCTTCTGTAGGACCTGGATATTCATTTCACTGTTAATCCCTATGAACACATCCAGCATACATCCTACATATCTCAGGTAAGCCCTTTAGCTCTTAGAAATGTAACTCTAATCCAAATTTTGGGCCTGACAAGGGGCTCATAGAAGTCATGGTAAAAGTAATTACTGGGGGATCCAATTCTCTGTTCATGAAGTAAGTGTCAGACTGCTGGTAATCTGTGTTTGACTTGTCTTGATGGAAGAAAATGCAACCTCACATAGCAGCTGGAATGAGCAACCTGTTCCTCATATATTCTGCCAGTAGACACACAGGCTTCCAGCCAGATGATCACAACAGGATAAAAGCAAATCTTTCTTATGTCGCCTCAAGCATCATCATTTTGATACTCACTTTTGAGTTTTTTTTCCCCCAAGTCACAACTCATGACACTGATCAAAAAGGAGTAATTGATTTTGGTAATTTTTGAAATCTTTTTTGTCCTTTTCTAAACCATGCCAATATAATATCTAACAGATCAATAAAATATCAGTCTGCTGCAGAGGGAAGCCTCTTGTACACTGAGGCATTAGCTGAACAGTCATCAAAGATAAACATGCACACTGAATATTGCAATTATCACAAGAATATAAAGAAAAGTGCAGATGAAAGGTAGACAATGTTATAGTCAAGTTAACCAGGAGAGATGTTTCCTGATCTGAAACAAGTTATTTAAAAATAATAAAAACTATCATTACTTTTGTTTCTGTATTTTATATCCAAGAAGGACATATTGTTCAGCTTTTGAAAGGTTCAGGTTCAAGAAAATACATGGCTCTGTGCTTCCAAAACCACAGATTTTTAAGTGTTTGAAAAAAGGGAAAAGGAACATACTACATTTGTGTAGGAGGGGAAACTGAGGAGTGCAGCAATGCAGTGGTTGGCATGAGGTCTTTGTGATGTCCTTCCTCTTTGCACTGCCTTATTTTATTCTGGTTCCCCTCAAATTCCATGCACATTGCTGGTTTTACTACACAAGAATGTTCTTTTCAGCTGAAATATAACAGTGTGAAAAAATTATCACCTTGGCTCACAAACAAGCAAACATTTTTGCTTGAATGTTTTTTTGGGAAGTTAGAGTTAGTGAGCCATATAGGACTGAAAAAAATCAAAACCGAAAAATCAAAATTTAAAACAATGGGAGAGAGGCCAGGAAACCAGTCACAAAAAATCTTACTTCTCTTGTAGCATTTTCCCTCTCCGAAGCCCAAACAAGACATATGTCTTTTCATTTTGCAGAGTCACAAATCAGAAGAATGAAAAAGGATTAAAAAACAACCGTGTACCTAGAAGCATATATATCTGCAGTGCAGCTATACTAACTTGGGAACGACAGAAAACTGAGGCTATTGTCATAGCAAAGAAAAATCGTCGGATGCATTGGGATTAGTCCAGCAATAAGCAAATGAGAAGTGGGAATGGATAAGGGAAAGCTTTAAATAAAAACAATAACAAGCTAGATTTGTGTCTGTGTAGGTGCTGCTCTGATTCCTCTGTTAAATGCTGACTCCAGACAAGTGTGAGAGCAGACTCTAGATAAAAGTCACAGAGGTCTCTGTGGATAAATAGATGAAGGCTATGAAGGCTGTGAAGGGTTTTGGAAGGGTCACAAAAGTTTGTATGGTTCACAGGAAGAGGACTGATAAAACACAGTGATGGCTTACTTAGTGGGTTTACAGTCTGCATAATATATATTGCTACTTTTCCTACTTGAAAGAGATTACATTAAAAGTGCAGTATATTTGTTTATGTATCTCATATCATACAAAGTAATTCAAACTGCACCACATCATTGAAGCCCCATATTTTTTGTTATGTTGGTGAAGCAGAGATGGTGCTGTGGAACAGCATTTTTTTGAGTGTAACACTATAATGATTACACTGATTGGATATAACAGCCCACAAATCTGATGTCTGAGAACATCAAATTACCCAGCTCTGCTTTCTTTAATGCAGGTCTGGACTAGAGCAACTCTGCTGTTAGACTTTAAAGGGTACTGCATGCTTGTAGAGCTCAGGTTCTTCAGAGACCTCTTGAAATTTACTCCAAATGTCAGATGTAAATCTGCTATACAATAAAGCCTTGAAGTTAGCAAGCTGGAAAAGTAAAAGGTTTAGAGACCCTGCAAGGGCTTTTTATTTTTCTACGTAAATCAATACTCTGAATTCAACCTCTTTTAGAGAGATACAAATGCAATGCATTACCTAAAGGTGTTTCTTCTTGACAGCTCTTCAATTTTAAAAGCCACAAAGTTGAAAACACTTTTAGTAATGGAAAGTAAGATTTTGTTTTAAAATCCCTAATTTATATGAACGTGATAAACTTTTTGCTGTTATTTAAGAAACACTGAAATTTCCTCTGCGCTCACAGAACTTATTTGATTGGAAATTAACTTCTGAGTAAAAAATATTTTTAAACAACTTCTCTCCATTCTTAGCTATATTTTTATTAGAAATAAGATATAGGAAAATACTGACATCTAAATATATTGGACAAACATGTTCTGTAAACAAAAGCTATTCTGATCCACAGGGATCTTTTGACAGAAAAATGTTTAATCACAACTTCATGATCAATGTCTTTAGCATTTAGTATTTCATTCCCAAACTCCTTTGTTCCTTTATTTTTATTTCTGACATATTTTGAGACTCATATGATTAAATAATTTTAATTAAAACAATTCTGCTACTCTGTAATTTGAACATCTTAAAATAAGCAGAATCCTCAACAAGCTCAGTTCTGCCTGGTGAATGAAGTCATGTTTCTCACCTCATGCACACCCTCCAAACACTTTCAGACAAAAAAATTTAGCCTCTTTCTCCTCTTCACTTTCCACATTCCAGCACTCTCCTCCCTGAAGGTTCTTGCTGTAACATGAGTCACCTAAACATCATTGCAAGGCAGAGAAAACTTTGATGAACATGGAATAGTTTACACTGATGGGCAATGCCAGCCAAGTCCCATCAGGTTTGTCAGAAGTTTAGATAAGAATTACAAAAAGCTTGGCTGGTTTCTGGCTATTTGTGCAGGTACCTGCCTATGATAAATTTCTTCCTCCATATGAGCTTCATTGCCTCTTCGAACAGCAATTGGCTGCACCCAGCCAGCTTTTTTTAGTCTGAGAAGGTCTGAAGAGGTCAAAAATATGTACCTGACATGCTGGCAAGGAGCAAGCTGGAAACAAATCATTATTTTGCCTTTCAGGGTGGAATTTTTCTTGGGACTTCTCTATGAGAAATATGTATTTTTAAAAGTGTTACTCAAATTTCGGATTTTTTTCCTCTGTTCTCACTGCCAACATATTTTAACATTTTGATATGTTTTTATTTCTAAATTTTATATAACTATGAAAATTCACTTGAACTTGGAACATGTGAGAGGAACAGGTATATAGTTACCCCTCTCAGTTTAGCTGCACTTGAAAAATTAGTCAGAAATATAGTTCTTGTGAGCATATTCTGGGATAAATTTCCCAAACAAATAACTGTAGATGTGTCTCCTTTTATGTTGATTTTTCTTTTCTTATTGGATTATTCATTTTGCTTAAAAAAACAAACATGGAAATACATATAATCCCAGCCATAAAATTATCCCTGCCACCCACCAGTACCATGCAATTTACTGTCAGTGCATCATGCAGCAGTTACACAGCTGTGCAGCCTGGGGAACAGCGCAGAATCCGCATTTTCTGTAAGAAACAGATCCCAAGAATGCAGCACAACCACTGTGGTATGGAAAACAGAAAGAGCAAAGCTGTCTTTCAAATCAAGCCTTAAAGCTAGTAGAAGCTATGGATTCTTCCAACATGCAAAGTAGTCCTCCTTCTACTCAGAATCTTTTCAGTGCCCCACCTTTCAAATGAGTTTGCAAATAGCATTTGATTTCAGTATTATTTCTGTTTGTTCACACTTGTAATAGTCTTAAGAAGGCTTTCAGGGGATTGATAAATTAAGTTCCCAGTTTAGAGTTGAAATTTCCATGCATATTCAATGTTTCTTCCTGCCTTTTAGTAGCTAAATGCAGAAGTCAAGATATGTGGCCTTTTATTATCATATTCAGCCTAAATTTTCTATGTTTATTTATATCCTGTAGTTCTGGAGAAGACTGATATAACAACCTGAACCTCACAAGCTTTTTTGATCCAGTTGTATGAGCTATAAATCATAAAGCTTGTACTGAAGATTGACTGCTTGTCAAGGGCAGGGACATAGAAACAAACCCAAAAGCAAACCAAAACAAACATAAATGTATAGAAAGAGTTTTGAAGTCTAAAATTATGTGCCTTTTTTGTTATACTGTAAAAAAGAAGATAGAGATGGATTCATCAGAACAAAAAACAGCTGCAAGGAGAGTTTCTAGCAATTGACATCAGAAGTCCTAGTACAAAAAAGCATAACTTCTTTACCACAGCCTAATTGTTCCCTGGTGCTTATATGTGGTTATTTGACAAAGTGACTAATTTTTAAGGTTCTTTCAAGTTAAACACAATCATTTCATAAAAAGAGTACGTATGAAAAACAACAACAAAAAAAGAAGAAATAACCACACGCAAATGGAATAAGAATGGTTAATTGTCATTCATTATTTCTTTCCTGACTTACTGGGTTTTTTGGAGGGGGGGGTTCATTTGTTTTTTGTTGTTGTTGTTGTTGTTTGTTTGTTTGGGGTTTTTTGTTTTGTTTTGTTTTGTTTTGTTTTTTAATTAGTAATTTTTTTTTAAAATTAACTGAGCTGTCTGTTGGTAAATAGGATTTCTTTCTTTTTCCAAACAAAGGGAACAGCATCACATTTCTTTCTGACTTTCAAAATATTTGAAATATTTTAAGCTCAACAACATTAAACCAGTTAACACTTCTGCCTTGGCTTTCCTTTTCTTGCTTTTTCACTGTTTTTGAAATAGATTTAATTTCCTGTGATTTTGGAGAAAAGACAGAAAAAGTGACACAAATGCAAATTGAAGACTGAAGTGGAAAAAAATCAATAAAATCAAACTAGACCTTTATTGCTATTAAAAGAACCCCCACATTTCTCTGATTTCTCATAATCTCTTGGGATCTGGACACTTTTACAAGATTTTAGAATAGACAGTACAGCTGCTTCTTCATACTTTTTTATAGAATCCTTGATATATGTAGTGACACGCAGCTGAAACCTTTGACAGTAGAATATGAAAAGCTGGAGTAGCAGTTAGTTTAACTGAGATTTTAGTGCTGGAGAGTGGGGAAGATCTTCTATTTCCATGTATCTGGGCTAAATAAAGCTCCCTGTTCACCTAGCAGGCAGTCTGAGAGCTTGCTGCCGCTGGCTGGAGGATATGCAGGAGGTTTCTGCTATAAAATAAAATGTTTGAATTGCACACCAAGCCCACCCTGGGGCTGGGGGAAGCTGCCAGCCCACTGCTGCCCCAGGGCACTCGGGCAGTGTCTGTCTGTCTGTCTGTCTGTCCAGAAGACTCAGCACAAGCCACATGTTGAGTGTCAGCCTCAGCTTTTCCCACAAGTGCTCTTGCAGGAATTTTTGGCCATGCTGCTCTTGGAAAGAAGCTGCAGGGGCTGGCCCTTCACCAGGGTGTCTGCACCTTGTGGGAGGAGACCAACACTCACTGCTTCAAGAGGGGCAAAAAATCTCATTTCTGGACCTAACACTGGCTCAGACAGAGGGTTGTAAGCAACACCTAACACCAGAGATTTTCAGGTTTAGAGGCCTTTTAGTTGACTTCTTTTTGCCTACATGGTGAGAAATGGAAACATGTTGATGTCTTGTTCTCTTACGTCTTTTGAAAATTAGTGTTTTAATTCAGAATCTCCCTACTTAATAAGCAATTTCTTTCTCGCTTTTTAATGTTTGCTTTTAAACTGCTGAATTTTAATGTTTTTTAAACATTATTTTCTACAATAGAGACAAAATTACTTAATGCATAATATCCTACAGATTGCTAAGATTCCAAAGCAGGATTAGAGAGTACTTGAGTGATACACTGACACACACTTCCCTCTGATACCTGTCAGATATGTAGAGATTACTAGGGATCTTCCCTCCCACTCTCCTTAACAGGCCCTTAAGAAGATAGATTTATTGGGACATGCTTCTATCATCTTTTCTTCTTAAGGCTCTGTGATTCAACTCTTCTAGTTTTTCTGTGCAAAACCTTAATGGTTTAGCCCTTGAAGTCACTGAGCTCATTGCATACTGCCAAAGGAAGGTGAGATGGAAAGGGTTTCTACCTCATTACTATGTGGAATACTGGATGGCAAAATATTCCCTTAAAACCCATGCTTAATGAAATCTCAAATTTACTCAAAATCACTTGAAACTAATTTAAGTGAGAGATGTCACAAGCTGAAATGTCATTTGTCACAAGTTAATGCCGTGCTATTTCTGGAGAAAGCAAATTTAGTAAATAGCCTGATTAAAAAGGATTTGTGAGAATCTAAATAAATGAAGTTCAAAGAAATCAGCAATGTGTTTTATATACAGGCAGTGAGATTTTTCTAGGGCAGGAAGAAAAGGTATCAGCCATGTGGAGAACAAAACCAGAACAGATATTCTGTGTTTGCAGCCCTGTTTCCAATCTAGCACCCAGGCCAAGAGATTGCAGAGAATCATCATAACAACCTCAAGACACACATCACACTGTGTTTGGTGCCAGCTGACAGAAAAAAAAACATTAATTTCAGCCTTTAAAGGAAATTTTCTTCAAGCAAAGAAAGAGTATGAGGTGCACCTGAACAGACTCATTCATTCTCTAGATCTGCTCTTTTCAAGAGAGATCTACACTTCAGATATCTGTAGAAATGGCCAGAAAATCTCATGGGAACCACATTAGCCAAATCCCAAGTGGAAAGAGCCAGTGAGGGAGTTCCAAAGGCTGCTTTTCCTCACAGCCAAATAAAACAAAATTAAGTTTTCTCAGGGGGATGGAGTACATCTGAGAACCAGGTTGTTTGAGGATAAATAGTTTTTTGAATGTTTTTACTTCTACAGAACCCTTCTTCTTAATAGAGATATCCACTTTCCCAGAACAATTTTTGTTTCCTGAAATTTCCATAAAGAAAAAGGATAAAAAAATAATCAAGGATTTGTCAACAAAAACTAAATTATAATTTTCCTATGCTCCTCTCCAGGGAAGAAAAAAAATCATCTAGTTTTAATTGCAAGTTGCAATACTTTTATTCCTGCTGTGAAGAACCCAAGCTGCTTGTGGCTGCAGACAAAAATCTACTCAAAGGGACTGATCAAGTACTTGCAATATCAAGAAGCAGAATTTCACCAACTCTAGCTCATAAAAACTGGCAAAGTTCTTATGATAGCAATGGAATTGACAAGTTTAAATTATTTCTATGAAAGTTGCTTTATGGATCTGCAGGGGGAAGATATCTGCCCACATCACTTCCCACAGAACAGATTTCAATGAATTCCCAATAGTGTAATCTGATAAATTTTACCTTTTATTTTGGCTTATCACTGGGGAGGATAGAGTTCCTCAAACATATCCATTATTCAGATTTCTACATTGATTTTTTTTTTTGTTTGTTTGTTTCAGATATTAAGCCTAGGGATTATTATGAGCCATTTGAGCTATGCTGTCATTTTGTTCCAAGGGTCAGGGAAATCACATAGTACTGTTTCCACTCTCCTCCTTGGGGGTTAGCTTAAAATCCACCACCACATGCATGACTTTGAAATTCTCTTTTTGTGATTGTTTATGCTAGCAAAATTTGAATGGTGTGCTGTTACTGGGTGAGTTGTTACTAAGAGGTGAAATTCCTGTCAATAGTAGTAGAGTGAAGTCCTTAAATACTTCAGGCATATTTTGCCTCTAGAAGAAAGGGAAAAATATGTGGTCCCTGTACTCAAAGATTTAGAGTCATGGGACATATTTGATCCTATCTGAGTTTAGGTCATGCAGAACCATAGCCTAGGTTTATACAATCACATCTGCAATGATTAGTAGAGAGATATTCAGATTTTGGCTTGAATTATGAATGTGAATGGTTCCCAAGTATCCAATCAACACAAGATAAAATTCTGAGACCATAGCAACAGTGATGGCATTAATTGCTTCCATTTAGCAGGCATGCAGCTCCCTCTTGGAACAGAAGGAGATGCTGCAACCCTCCTCACCCTGCCATTGGGTGAAATCTGGTTTTTTTGCTGCTTCTGTCATAGAAAGATGAAGGGAAGGTAGAGAATGACTAGATGGGAATGGCTGGTGGCTGGCTTCCTTCACTGGAAAGGTACCAAGGGCTATTATATTAGATGAGTATTGCATAAAGCATTGGTCTTCAGAGCAGGCCCAAAGCTACACCATTACATAATAATAATAATAATAATAATAATAATAATAATAATAATACACATACACAATTTCCACTAAATTATACAAATCCACAGAAATTGCTGCCACAGGAAGTTGGAGGCAGACAGCAATACCAACATCTTCAAAATAAATAAAATAGATGGTGGTAAACAGCTCTGCACAGGCACTGAAGGGAATAGGCAGGGATATGCAGCCTCACACAGCTGGTGCAGTGAGTGCACATGCAGGGAAGAGCAGGAGAAGCACACACAGAATAGAACAGCACAGAGCAGTGCCCAGGCTCCACAGCCACTGAGCCCTTTGGTGACAGTGCCAGGCAGGGCAGCCCCTTGGTCCAACTCAGCACACCACTGCTCCCAGCAGGGCTGGGCCATTTCCCAGTTCCTTGGCAGATCTGCATCTCCAGCTGGGGTCTCCTGGTCTGAAAGCAGCATGCCAGACTGACACAGGGGTTTCCCTGAGCAGTGCTGGTTTCCAGAGGCAGCTGCTCTGCCTTGGCACTGACTGTGGCATTACTCACTCTGCATTCACACCCTGCTTTCCCCAGATTAATCAGCTCCTGCAGCTGACATCCCTGGGCTATTTGATTTTTTTCTGTTTCTTCACAGAAAGCTCCATCAATGTGGTCTTGCCTAGGGTGCCTTCCTATAGCATAACTGATTCCTCCCTGCCTTGTGAATTACCCCTGTATGTTTATGCCACTAGCAAATTTTAGAAATTATGTATAGGACGCTGATGTTCTTTCCTTTGGATAGAAGTTAGGTGAGATTTCCCTGCTCCTGCCCTGCTGGTGGAGACAGGGAAGTGACAGGTATGATTTCTTTCCCTCCCAGACTCCCTTCCCCATGGACAGGTGGAGTGTGCTTCTAAATATCCCAGCATATACTGGGAAATATAAAGTGTCCTGATGGGACACAAGGAAATCTGAGCAACAGATAAATTAAAGTCACATCATGTCACCTGTCACATGAACCTGACCACTGTGAATTTAATGTAATATGCTCTGATTTTAGCAGCTAAAGGGACATTGGTTTGAAAGATATTTTGTCATTGGCACGTTGCTCCCAGCCCTGCACACAGCAGCCTGCACTTCCTACCCTTATGCAAAAAAGGACCTGGATATGTCAATGAAAGATGGCTGGTGACTACAGCACTCAGAACAGACATAGAGGATTAATATTCTAAGCTGCCATGGCATGTGAACACCTCAAAATACAGGGAAAACTTTTTTAGTGTGAAGGTACACAAGGACTGGAGCAAAAGGTGGTTATAGAGTCTCCATCTCTGGTGATGATTAGAAAAAACTGTGACATGGCTGTGGACACTATGCCCTAGCTGTCCCTACTTCGATCATGGGGTTTCAATTAAATGATCTCTAACCTCTGCAATTTGTGATTCTATAAAAATATATTTAAGGTCATTCCAGATGTGTAGGATGTGCTGACATCCAGCTGCTCCTCCAGAGAGATTCTGGTACCCTGCAGGCCCTGTTTCCCCCAGCTCACACCCCTGGTGTCCTAAAGCAGCCCAAATGAAACCTCTGTGTGTGGAGGGCTCAGTTCACACTGCCCAGCCTCCCTCAGTTAGCTTTGAAAGCAGATTTCTAAAGAATCCCACAGGAGCTTGATGGAGCTCTGGGTGTAAGAGCCCACTTGGGAAAGGATGTGGGGGTTATGGAAGCCCTTGTCAAACAGATTTGGCAAATCTAATTACTGACACTACTACTAATAGCAGACTGACTCTTGGTAGTTTTGTTTTCTCAGCAACTGAAAATTGCAGAAACATTTATTTAATGAATAAACTGGGGATTAGTCTCAAAAAAAAAAGTTCTGTACATTTTTCAGGAAAGATTTAAATAAGTTTCTTAAGATATATTCATAAACCTTTTAAGTAACATCACCCAATTCTCACAAATTCATGTGGGCTTAAACTTTTACTCAAAATGTCATTGTAAGCAAATATTTCAGATTTAATGTAGAGAGCAATTATTTTGGAAAAAAAGCTCCGTTATGCTGATTCCCGATTCCTTACAATTCAAACAACAGAAACAAAGCCTTGAAGTTAGAGAATTGAATGCAAAGAGCTTGCATGTTGAATCTCAGTGCTCAGTAAATATCATCCCTAAAGAAGTGATATACAGCCAGTGAATCAGCCTTCCTTTTCCATTTTCCCTCAAACTTCATGCTTCAATGTCCCTAATTATCTCACACTGAATAACTTCGAGAAAATGTCAATCTGTACACCACAAGTCCACAAATAGAAGGGAGAATAAAGTCTCATTTTCAAAAAAAAAAGTGTTATATATTGTACCAAGCTCTGCAAGACAGCTAATACCAAATGCAGCAGAGAGAATTCAAGCTTTTGTGGAACAATAGGGAAATAGGGGTAAAACTATATTTAACTATATTTATATTCACAGCCTCCTACAACGTGGGAGAAATAATCGCCTATGATCAGCAGAGTAGGCACTGATATCATGGCCTCTTGTTATCCTGCTCCAGGTAAGATAAATAGCAGGCACTGAACACAGCTTGGGTAGGCACAATTTTAGGCTGCAGACAATGAACTACAACCTAGTCTTAGAGACACTCCTGCAAACCCCAGCCCCACTGCTGGGCTGGGAGCAGGTGCCCAAGGTATTTGCAAGAGCTTTCTGTTGGGAAAGCTGCACACACCATTCCTGCACTACTCCATGAGCACATGATTAAGTGTAAATGGCTATAAGTACCCCATAAGTTTACAATACATCAAATTTTCTAAATTCACTGTGGTTAGGCATGAGTGGGATTCTATTAATATTTTAAATCATGCAGGAAAGCATAAAACAGACCTATGCACACCCTCTTTAAAATTGAGGGCTCCTGGGATAGAGGGATTATTCTTGCAGGGTGTAAGAGTGTCTACATGCCTAATTTTCTAGTATACAGCCATTCTTGTATGAAAGGATCCTGGAGCTTAAAACTATCAAGATATTTTCCATCATGTTCCCCTTTCTTTTCGCCCAGCAGCTCTTTGATGGGAAACATCACAAGTACATAAGAAAATATGAATAGGGAAACATCTTCAGTAGCTCAGACCAAAGCCTAGCTGCCTGTCTCTGGTGATGGTTACAAGGACATGACTAGTGAATATAAAACTAGACCATGTATCTTCTTTAACCTCCAGCCATTTTCAGCTCAGGGATCTTCTGGAGAAAATTTATTTAGAACCTGACTGAAAGGAAACCTCTCTAACTCTAGACACCAATAGAAATTATGGCTAGAATGAAAACTAACAAAGCTGATGTAGTTCAAAGCTTTCAAATATATATCTGTGACATCAGGATGGCCTGTTACATTGATGCCCATAAATAAATTTTCTAAAGTCTTCATTGGAAAGTCCACAGATGCAAAGGAAAACCCTAGAAAGTGATAGCTAAAAAAACCACCCCAAAATAAAAATCAAAACAAAAAATCAAAACCAAAGCCAAAAAAACAAACTAGTCGTAAACTCTTAATATATGAGTTCAAATGGGTCAACATAAATATCTGTACAGCTGTGTTCTACCTAGTGGAGCCATGCATTAGAGGGTAGCCAAAAAATTCGTTCCTTCCCCTGTGAATATTCATCCACAAAATAAATGCTTTTGCTATCTGGGAGCAGTGCTCTGTCCCCATGGTCTTGCAAGATTAGCAATACAACTAATTCTGTTTAATTTCTGCAGCTGCTGCTCTGTCTTAGGGAAGGGGTTCTGCTTGCTGTCGAAGCTGCAGTTACAAAGTCTTTATCTCTAAGAGATACTTTTATTATTTTTATTTTTATTTTTTCTTTAAATGTCAGCACACTTGCCAAAAGGCATTACCATTGCAGAAAAACTCATCTTTAATATCTGCATCTTATTCCTAAAACAGTTTAGCTTTTTATTGCCACTGTTTATAGAAAGCCTACAGTAATATAAATGGCATTCATAAAAGTTGCCAGGTTTTTAGCAGCATGCTGTGCCTTCACAGCAGTTACAACAATTCTGCTGCCACAAAATAGTATCCAATTGCAGTATCTACTGGCAGAAGCACAAATTGTTCTCTTAGGTTGGACATTGCTGGAATAAGATCACATTTGCTAACACCTTTTTTGTTGTTGTTTTCTGGTTTTTGGCAGGATGAAATGTTTCTTTTACCACATGAAAAGGAAGGATCAGGGAGTTGTTTGGGTTTGTGCCCTGTTAAGAGAATTATTTCTTTCTTCTTATGATATGAGGCTTAACTATACTTCCCTGTTTGATGCTTGTATTAGAAATTCAGTTTCCCAGAGCAGTATTTCTCTGTGGAAGGTATATAATGTGTCTAGAGAAATCTGAACTTCTCTCATTACATGATGCCAAGATTTTGGACAAAAGTACTTGCTCTCAAACACTCTAAGAGGCTGCCTCTAAATCATGATTAAGCCCTTTTTCTCTATAAGCCAAACCATATCCAAAGCAGCCACTGTTCTGCAAAAGTCAGGTGAGACAGGAATAAATCCCTGCCTCAGGAGCAAATGCACAGACTAGAAAGGAACATCAGCTTTGACCTGGAGAATGCCTTTTACTGTGTATATTTTGAAACCACAGCCAGATATCCAAAAATTGGAAAACTTCCTTTTGCCAGTTCTGAATAAAGACCATCTCCCTTGCCTGTCTGATGCCCAGTGCTCATTTGCTTCTAAGCAGCCTTGTGGTCTCTCACATGCATTCAGTGAATCATAGCTGAGTCCATGACACAAAGGTAATCCCTGGTCAGTTTTGTCTAGGTCTTACCACAAAGCTTTTGAAAACATTCTGTCAGAGTTAGACCTTTTGTACATTTCTGACCTCTCTCCCTCTTTCAAGAAAAAGCACCACCCCAAAGCTTACCAAACCACAGCTGTGATCCATGCAAGCAGCCAGAAATATCCCATTTGAGAACAGCATGCAAGCTGAACTGAGCTGTGCATTTAGGATCGAGATTAGAGTTTGCTGGGAAAAGATCTCAGTACCTTAAAAAGGATGTGAGTTTTTCCCCGATTCACACTCTGTTTATGATGGCCTGCCTGGCATCTGGCTGCAGCACAGAATTTCAAATTTGTTTTTCCTCCAGGGAGTCAGAGTACTAATCTACAGTAACACAGGCTGCAGGAATCTAATCATTGTACCATGACCCCAAATGATCTTGTTATGCATTCTGCTTCTGCCCAGTCTATCTTGTGGATTGACAAAAGTTTCTGCAGTCTGGAGATAAGGAATGTGGTCTCATCCATTTATTCTTATTTTACTAGCCTGGAGACAGCAATATATTCCAGTCATTCAGATGAGAGACTTGCTGATGAGCACGTGGGAATAAATGGGAACCAGTGAATTATGTGCACAACCACAATGTGGCTTTAGTGAAGAGTAAAGCACACCTCCAGAGATGTGCTGCTGACAGAATCAAAAAGGTGAAGATGGGAGCATCAAACTTCTTGGGACATTTTGGAGTTAAATAACAAAAGGCAGTTCCATCACTCTCAGGGAGATTTCTAATCAGATTGAAAAAATTGTCTGAAAGCAGAAGATGGTTTACCCACTATTTCTGCTCTTTTGTTTCATGGTAAATTCTTCCTGAAAACTTGGAGGAAACCTGCAAGTTGTGGGGGAAAAAGCAGGCTGCTTGCCCTGACATCATCACCTTCCCTGAAATGATGGCTCTGCAGTGTATAGCAACATGTTTAGACAAGTTTCCTCTTCAGTGGCATCTATACCCCAGGCTGGGGAAGACAATTCTACCAAAGCTTTTATGGACACTGCACTATGAGAGACCTAAAGGAGGGAGCAATCTGCCTTCATCTCTTTGCTTACTTAGCACTTTTCCACATGTTTGGTTTAGGTGATTGTAGAGAAATATCAGAATATATACAGACTTACTGCATAAAACTCAGCAAGGAATGAGGGTATGGTCAGAAATTAAACATGATAAATGCCTGGGAAATCCTTTACCTGCCTTATTTTGAGGGGAATTAACCTATTGCTCTCTGTAGCCCCAATAGGCTGGGCATGAGAACCAGCCACCTGCACAACAGAACAGCTCCGTGCTCAGCTCATCTAAGTGACAGAAAGTGATATCACTTATTTAGTGGATGTATGTCTCCCAAATGTCATAGCAAGTCTTTCCCTATCTGCACAGCAATGCTTCTCACAGTAAGGTCCATTTAGGTAATTTCCAAACTCACAAAGGTGTACAGTTTTCCTTTGGACTTCCCAGTATATTTTCATGCTGCTTCCCCAAGGATTGCCCACTGCACTCTGCCTTTTCCACTCTGTAATGTTCTCAGGAAAGCAAATCATCTGCCCTGCCCCATAAATCTCCCCATCCTTATCCTATTCACCCACAAACCCACCAGGATACGGAAAAAATACAAGTAGGTGAAGCAGTCTTCAACTTCACTAAGGTACTCCAGGTAATCTAACATATCTTCCAGAGACAAGCCTAACACAGGATGAGCTGAGTTACTTTGATTCTAGGTTGGTGCACTGCCAGTGAAATAATTATCATTTAAAGGTTAATTAAAGAATCTGCCTTTGCAGGTTGTGTGGAAGGCACTTAACAGCAGGAACTGAGCTCAGGAGTTGTTGGTTTGTGTGCATAATACATAACATTACAGGCACTAAAATGCATACATCTTCCAGACTCACTTTGATCTCACCCACAGCAGAGTAAATGCCATCCATCCCTGGATTCAGTGGAGCTGTTTTGAATTTACATGTTATACAGTGCAGTAGGCCCAGGAAATAAAAGTGCTTTGAAGAAATCCATTTCATCCTGTCTTTTTATCTGCACCCCCACACTCAGCCTGCTCCTGACACACAAAGAGTTACAAATATAAGACTTGCCAAATTTACCAATCACACCACACTGAAAAATGCATTTCTTGCTGATATTCAGCTCTCAAGAGCTGGCCAATGACTGGAGGAGTGAAATATGACAGAACAATGGTGTTTACCCAGTTGCTGCTGCAAGGACTAAACTGCTTCCCCAGCCAGCCACGGCTCTCTTCAGCCTTGAGTGCCATGGTGAGATCATACGTCCTGCCTACTGAATTCCATTTTATTCCCCCACTGACACACACCTTTGGAACACCTGGCTACACTACATCAAGGATGACAGCATTTTTCAAAGCATTTTTTGCTTGGTCTACAAAACCTCAAGTCCTGAGTCCATGTGGGGCTCAAAGCTTCAATCCATCCTCATTCCATAGATAACACCTTAAGCATTTTGTCCCTTTTGTTTTGACATATTCTACTGGATCAATCAAATATCCATGATGATCATGGTTATTTTAGCTCACCTAGTTTATGCACTACCAAAAGTAATTTATGTTGCTGCCTCTGTGTTTTGTTCTTCTTAAAAGCTATTGGTTTGATGAAAGAGATATAATTATGACAGTGGCATACATCATTTCTTCCTTATTTACATCCAGATTAAAGTCACATACTTTTAGGATGTGCATGTACTTCACACTGAGAGCACAGAAGAAGTTCCCAAAAATTCAGAATATGATCAATGTGACGAGGTTGGAGAGAGAGATTCAACAAGGTATTTGAGAGCTGGAATAAGGGCTTGCCTGAGCAGTTTGTGCCCATCTCCTCACTGACGATGCTCCTGCATGCTTTTCTACCAGCAATTCCCACTGTACCTCTTGTGCTGGCACACACACACTCAGAGTATCATTCAAGGCTTTTGGCAACCATGTTCTGAACAGAGGATGGGAGCTGATGTGCAGGTACAGAATTTCAAATCAGATGCCAGGGTCACCCCTCCCACTGATGGCAGCTTGCCAATAGGAAATAAGGAGCTGAAAATGCTGGAACAGGGCAACACCAGCAATCGCAACATGCAGCCTGTGTGTGGAAAGAAGAATGGGAAGCTGGCAAGACAGCAGAGCTGTTGAGGGATAAGGGAAATTATATTAATTAAGGGAAGAACAAATTAGATAAAGGGAATCCCAAGAATCAATATAAAATAAGGAAAAGGGGAGAAAAAGCAGCAGGCAAGGACAGGTCCCATACAAAATGGAAATACAGAGACAACTTTTATGAGGCTTACATTCCTGGGGGAGCCACTCAGAGCTTTTCCCTGCTTGACTTCCACTCTGTGTCCTTCAGTTTGGTTTCCTTTGCAGACACTCCATTTGATCTCCAGCATGCTAAAGGCGAGAACTTTTAAAAGAAATGTTGTTGCCAATTTGGAAACAAAGAAGTGAGTCTAATGAGTTATCTGAGATATATTTTTACAAAGTCAAACCTGAAAAGATTTTATTCATGTGATGAAGAGCAGACAGAACAGATGTGAAACAGGAAAAATCATAAACAACAACAACAAAACGAAAACAATTTAGATGGAACCACATATTAAAAAATATGTGGTATAATTAGATATGTATTTTTAAAAACAGGACAGCCTGTATCTTTCTGATAAATAGCTACTGCCTATTGGGTAAGACTTTCCTGTAACAGCTACCTACTATTTCCTTATTCTTATTTTCCTACTGGGAAGCAGCCTCAAGGATGTGATGCCCTTACATTTAGCAAACATTTAACTGATACATGTTTAATCATTTAAGAAAAAGCATCATAAATATAATGCTTTGTGTATGAGAATCATCCGGGAGTAATTAGAACTCTTAATGCCTACAGAATAAATATGACATCCTCCTGTTTCAGAATCACTCTCTAACTCTCCCACAGAGCAGAAATACAGAGGAAGCAATTAAGCAGGGAAAAAAAAAATTAAAAAAAATTGAAAAAGGTACATTGAAGGGAAACACTTCTGAAGTTCAATCCACACATTTCATTGTACTTTGGGACTCTGATATCCCCTAGTGAGCAATAGACCTTTTAACATAATTGATCTTATTTCAGTTAAGGTATTCTACTCGGACATCTTTTGACAATAAACAGATTCAGCCTATATTTGTCAGAGTTATCTCAGCTGGTCTAAGAAAACTTAGAGTATGTTCATCAAGGTCTAGTTGTTTATTGCAATGAGAATCTTGGTGTGTAAACAATTGGGTACTCAGAAGAAGTCACTGGAGGAAACATCAAGCTACAAAGCAGAGATAAAGTATGCCTGGGACTTAAATGCAGAGAAAAATGAGTCAATCCAGTTTCATTCACCATGACCAGTAATGTAATTTCTTGTCTCTTGCTGATTTCTAAAGAGAAATTTTACAAGATCAGTTGGAATTTTCAATAAAAATAAAGCCAACCACATTTCATCTGGAAAGAGGCACAAAAGTGTCTGCGTAATTTCCCCAAACTGTTCTCTCTTATTTCATAAAATGTAACTAGAAAGCCAAATTTCACAGCATAGCTTTTAAAAGTCACTGTCAACATTCCCCCAGGATTTCTTAAAATCCTTTTGGACAAAGAGAGACTATTTTTGCACAGGTCACATAAGGAGATGGCCTTCTCACACAGATCCAGTGCATTTCAGATCTCCCTGCCAGTGTGGCTAAGTAACATTACACACACATCACATCCTGTGCATCATTACAACAGACTGGGAGTGAGTTATGCAAGCAGATTATAGGCTGTTACCATACATTTCTTTCTTTACAAGGAATTTCTTTCTTTGCAAATAATTCAAGAAGTGAATGCTTTGAAGTTGTAGACAGAACATCAAAATATATAATAGAAAAACTATACCATTTTTCAGTTCCACATATTATATATTTGCAATATTTACATTAAAATATAAAAGACTGAGTGCAAATATATTCTTTTTATAGATGAAAGAGTATGGGCAACCTCATTATTTTTTCTTTAAAAACAGATAATACCAGCTGCTTCTAAAGGAATCAACAGTATAACCTTTTTCAAGAATTAAGTACAAAATCCTGAAAATTACTTCATCTTAGCTCAAGCTATAAGAAAAATAGGTGTCCCATACCTATAAACAGTCACATGTTTCAGAAAGCAAATCCTTGTATTTCTCCTTTCATGATAAAATGGGATATATTTTTGATCTTCACAACTAGGTATGGGATTAGTTAATAAAAAGGGGGATGCAGAGAACCAATGGTGAGGGGTCTTCTACCTGCTGTAACCATAGACTAACCACTCATCTCTTCTTAGTTCCCCAGTGGCACAAGGCTGCTGTGAGGCCAAAGCTCTTAAAAACCTGAGCTCCTGCTTGTTTGCTAGAGCAGACATCCATATTCCTCCAGACCCTTTACCATTGAGCAGGAGAGACTATGACAAGGACAACTGGACATTTCAAATATTTTTTCCTCTCTCCTGAAGCCTGATAAGATTTGTTTGATCCTCCTATTCCAGATCTTTAATTTGATGTGTCTGCCTTTTCTTTATATTGATGAAAGGAAGAGGAGTTTCAAAGGCAAAATGAGAAAACAAATAGAATAAAGTTTTGCCAATCGTGCTCCCTACTTTGTAGGAATCTAATTTGTGGCTAAATCTGGTGAAATCCCCACTAAAGAAAATACAAAATGATAACTTCTTCTTTTATCTGTGGTGAGATAGAGTGCGGTCTCTGAATCAGGGAGGTTATTTTCTTCAAGTAATCCCCTCACATGGATTCAGCAGACTCAATGATCCAGTGTTTGTATTTTGCCCTCTCTGGCTAAGCAGAGCCAAGCTAATATGCAGTGCTCTGTACTGATGCTAACTTATAGATCTGGTGTAAGAATGAAAGGTTCATTAGAAGGGTTCATTAACTAATTGCCACCATGCTTTTGTATAATGTAAAGCTGAAAATTGAAAGGATCTATCTGGATTGTTTAATGTAATAATTAACATTGCAGAAGTAACAAACTTCATGTTATTTAAATTCACAGATAATTTAAATCTAGGAGAAGCTGCAAATACCCCCAAGACAAAAATAACAAAGGGTCCTGTGAAGAAGAGCAAAAGAAAGTACAAAGAGATTCAGCTCAAGAAATAATGTCACATGCTGATATTACGCAGATGAAACTTATCTACCGTGTAAACAGATAGAAGGAAGGAATAATAGGAATACTCAGCATTACAGGGGGGTGACCAGGCAACTGAATCCACATCCCTACATTGTTACACTGTTTGGGTTCAGGGAATCTCAGGGTGCAGAGCACCGCACAAAGGCTTTCCATGAGCACCAGCATCTTCCACATAACCACCTGTCCCACTGCCCTGTGCCTTCTGCCTTTCTTTACTCCTCTGCTGTTTACTTCTTTTCTCCATTTCATCTTTACAACCTCACACCTAGCACTGCTGTGTCTGCTGAGAATAGCCTGGCAACAGGACAGCTTATAAAATTGTAGACCCAGCTGGTGACCCAGTAAAACACTTGGTACCTGGGAATCTGTATAAATTTTTAGCCAGTAAACTACAATCACAAGAAAAATCAGGTTATAACACACACTCACACACAAAAATACTCTACGGTTTTGCATTTTCCTTTTCCAGGAAAGAGGTGTGATATGTGAAAGCATTTTGAGGAGGAAAGGGAACATTTGCAATAATGTTTTCAGTGTGTTTCCCCTATTTTGAACTCCAAAGCTACTATTGTGAATAGTTTCGAACATCTTAATCCTGCATCCAAATCACACTACTTTCTTTTTTTGAAAGGAAATAAAAGAAGGAAATTAATTTCACAGGCTGACAATTTGACCCCAGCTCCATCCCTCTGCTCTGACATGCTGCATTAAGAACTGAAGCCTTCTTGGGCATCTGGTGGTCAAGGGATCCAGGAACCAGAAGCACTTGTTTCCTCAGAAAATGTTACCAATGCTGTCTGCACATATGCTTCTCTAAACATTGTTTTAGCTCTTTGGCCTCTATCAACCAGGTATGACAGCAGGAGTTTGACATGAAGATAAACAGCAACCAGTTAAAGGAACAAGACTGTGTAATTATCTCACAAGAAAAAAAAAAACAAACAACAAAACAAAACCAAAACCATAAAAAACCTCAATCCCTCAAAACTGCCCTGTGAATTCAAATGATATTGGTTGATAGCTGGAAAGGAAAACAGATGTTGCAAATAGCCCATGAGCTAAAAAATATTTAATTAGAGCTCAAGACTTACTTGGGACTCCAAAAGTTGTACACCAGAACGAAACTCATGGAAATCTGCTTTTGTTATTTCTGCCCCTTGCTTGGCATATTTGGCAGTTTTGAGATCTTTACTGAGTTAGAGCTTGTTTGTGCTCATCATCTCTGCTGGGGTAACACAAAGTCACTGTTCAAGCTTCATCAGTCAAGAAACTCATTACTTCCCATTTCAAATAGATACAGAGCATTTTGTCTCACACATTTGCAAGGAAAAAAAAAACAAAAAACAAAAAACAAAAAACAACCCCTCAAGCAGTTGTTTTAAGAATATTCTGCTATGCTCTAAAATGTGGACAAGTATATAGCTCAGATCCTACAGATTTCACTTGCAAGGGTAGGAGTCTTAGCACTTACTTAACTTAGAAGTAGTCTTTACATATTACTGCTACAGCTGTTTATTACACTGAAGCCCTCAGATCTTCTTCAGGCATTAATTTTTCAGTAATCCCTTACTCATCAAGCAGAATATTTTCCTAATCAACACACAGAGTTCTCTAGGCTATACCTTTCTTTCTCAGACTTGTGAGGCAAGCTACACTCTGCTGAGGAAATTTCTCTCATCTTCTCTCCACCAGTGAAGATATGTTTAATACCAAAGGAAAAAAGTTGACACAGGAGAAGATTCATCACATCTCCAGCTTCAGGGGCCACTGATTAGGACACAATTTCAGCTGTTACCAAAAACAAAACAAAACAAAACAAAACAAAAAAAAAAAAAACAAAAAACAAAAAAGGTACATTTTTTTGACATATGAGCTGTGATTTTCTTGTCCCTTTACAACTTGAATTTTCAGTATCCTTCCAACAAATGATTTCCCAAATGGAAATTTTACGAATGGTGTAATTCTGAAAATACAGCCATAAATATTTTTTTCGTTAGAAGGATATCAGAGTTCAGGCACAATGTCACTTCCATTTATTTCATTTTGATAGGTAACTGATTACACCACCATCCTTCCAAATTAAATATCTCAATATACTTTCAGAGGGAAGGCTCTTTCCAGTCAGAAAAAGCTTTGCATGCCATCATTGACACTGTAGGTGGAAAGTGTGAAAGATAATAATTTCTTATTAATCAGCTGTACTTTGTCACTGCAAATAGGCTAGGGCTCAGCACAGGGTTATTTTAGCTCTTTGCATTGTGTATATTTGAAATGTGAGGTGGTGTTTGTTCTGTTTTTATTTTTCTTGTTTGTTAACGAGCAAGAAAATAAAAATCCTTATTGCATTCTGAGTAGCGCTTAGTGAGAGACATAAAAAGAGAAAACTTCTTTTAGCAACAAGTTTAGACTGTAGCAAATCCTACAAAGTATAATAATTCTTGAGATCCTTGGTTACATAGCACCATAAATTAGAGTTTGGAACCTTTGAAAGCTCTTTAACCCCAGACAGGTTTGGGGAGGGGAGCTGCCATATGCAATTTTTGAACAGAAGTATTTATGACATAGCCAACCATTGTGTGACATTCATAGAATGATTCCTATGCTTAAATTGCTGTGCAAGCATATAATTTGGGGGAAAATAGCTTTCACTTGATTTTCCCCCACAACAAAAAATTCAGAAAAGTTAAGAATAGCAAATAGTCATCTCTTGATTTGAAAACATAAAGGACTGTATAATTGCTAGATGACATATCCAGCACAATATTAATTTTCAGGCAAATCATCTCCCTAGATGAGAACATCATTCCAAACTCTGTGTTTTGCCAGGGCATGAGTTATCCAAGCCCTCATCTGAGGCTGTGCCTTTGATTTTGGTGCTTTCCTCAGATCCATTTAATGTAACTCAGACTAGATGTGAAAAAGAGGTGTGAGAGTTTTCAGTTACATCTGGTCTTTTGCACCTATGATATGTTGCTTTACAACCTCATTAGACCCAATGCCTTTTGCTTGAAGAGATTGCTTTTAAATAACTCCAAGTGGTGAAGCTCCCACCATTCCCCAGAGGGCTCATTCAGCAATGACTCTGACAGGCTGCAATGTAAAGAGCAACTGGAAGTACCAAAACAAAGCATGCCTTCCATTGCCTGAAATCTGGTCCTCCTGTAATCCACTGCAAGTATTTCTTCTAGTCATGAATCCAAAATAAAGACTGCATTAGAGTAAATACTCTAAGTTTTTCAGAGGGTCTGATCCAAACTGGCAGGTTTAGCACAGCATTTCAATGGTTTGCCTCCAAATTCCATGGTGTAACAGGGAAATTTGGATACAGACAGATTCTGGACAAAAACTGCACATTTAACTGTAAGACTGCATCAAAAGATTTGACAATGCTGCCAAAAACACATAAACCATGTGGATTTTCAATTCTTAATTATTCTTTATGTACCTCAAAGGGTTGGAACATAAAATTGAGTATGTCCAAGATCATCACAATGAAAAACGGTCTCAAATTCAAAATACTAGCCAAGATGTGGTTTCTAGAAATGCTGGACTTTCCTTCACCTGCCTTATCACCAGCAAACCTGGAAATGCAGTAATTTTTATATAGGAAATACTTTCCTTTGCAAGGCAAAAATGCCTGTGAAAGGTAGACAACACACTCTGGGTATTTGTCTTGAGTTTTACCTCCCTGTTTGTGGACACATAGTGAAATGACACCAAGAAAACAAACCGAAAAGAAAATATCAAATTCTGCAAAATTAAGCCAATATCCTGGAACTTAAGATCAAATCCCATTTTGGGTCCCCCTTTTTCACAGTAGAAGAGATTAAATTCTTCAATTTTAAAATGTCTGACTGCCATAAGGTTTAAAAACTCCAAAGATAAGTAGAGAGGGCATTAACTGCTCAATAAAAGCTTGAGCATTCCTTCTTTCATCTCTTAAGGAAACATCCCATTTCCATACATTATTCATCATACTGCTGTTTTCCTGAGCAGCTTAAATTTGCTATCATTTCCTTCTTTATTCAAAGAGATTTTTAGTGCTTCTAAACTACCTATTTTGGCAGTGCTGCCATGCCTATTTGTAGTGTATAGAGATCTCTGGATGCAGAGTTCTGCATTAGAGGAAGCAGGAAAGCGTTGCAGGTAGCACCACACCACACATCCCCCAGGTCCCACACAGTTTCCATTGTTGCCTGGGGAATGGTAATGACAACTCAGGGGATCTTTTGGGTCTTCCATTTCCTAGCAGGTTATCCTGGTGGGATTGAAGAAGACAAGAGAAGATGGCTGAGGAGCTGCAAAGTGGTTATTTTACCCAAGTTCATTTTCAACAACTAATTCAGAAATTTTCCCCTCTACCCCACTTATTTCACTGGCAGAGCTGGTGACTGATTTTGAAAGCAGCTTGCAGCAGGCAGTTATACTCATCCATCAGCTTTAAGATCTTATGAACATGAATAAAGAAAAAATAAAGAAAAGAGAGAAGAGCATTTTAGTCTAAACCATAAAGAAAAGGCAAATAAGATAATTAATTTTTTACAGAATCAAATGCAGTCAATTACGTGCTTTTGTACAGGAAGGAGGAATTTCAGTATGAATTGATTTGAGGTGACAGCTTTGACAGAAAAGGGAAGGAAGCGGAGGATTTCAAACTTGGTTGTTTCCTACCATTTCCCCCCTCCCCACACTCCCCCTTTATGCACTTATTCCTCTGCTGGAAAGAGTTTTAATATTGAAGGGTCTGCAGTGCTAATACTGATAACTGTATGGTGCTGTGCCGATTTGTCAGTTTAATGATTATGTACATGAGAAAAATTGTTGCCTTCCTTCAGCGGCTGATGAGCTTTTCAACACATTATTACCAGAGTAAATGTGAAAAGTAAAGTAAGAATTTTCAGTGGAGGGAGTAATTAAGCAACCTCATCACTGAATTTTAATTAGTGATACAAGGACTATTTCATTGCTCAGCTCTAAATGCACTTTCTGATGAGGGCATAATATCTAAATAGATCTTGTGTAGTGTTCCTTTTAGAAGACAGGGGAAGAGCTCAGGTTTGAAGCAAAAAGGGCCATTCCCTCCCAAATCTAAGGCCTGCCCAGCACTAGGGGACTTCCAGCAGTGGCATTATCAGGGTATATTGCCTTCTTCTTTTTTTAAGAGACAGCACAGAAGATAGTGTTATGTCAGGATCTGGATCTGGCTGGATAGCTCAAATATTTTCTTAATTATTTTGTTGTCAACAGAAAGCAAGGCAGTCCGACTGTTATTACCTAGTAGTTACCAAAATTTTTGCCCCAAAAATCATTGCAAACCTTCACGATTTCTCACAAAGTGCCATGTCCCCCATTTTGAACCACTTGTTTATTCAAAAAACCTTGACAGTAATATTGTAAATGTGAGGTGAACTTTTACCATGATCTCAAAGGTCACCACCCCCACGTGCACCGTGTCTGGCAACAACTGCTACTGTTGTCTTGTATGTTTTTGTACTGATATCCTACTGATTTGTGATCTGATTACCTCTTTTGTTACATGGAGAACACTTGAATGTGCAATAAAGGAGTTGCTTGCATGAATTCCAAATGGTGTTTCATAACCTTGCATTCCCCTGATTGGGAATTGTGTGTAACCATGTGTTTCTATGTTTGTATATCTATGTATGAGTGCAAACCCATCATATTACACAGTACTAATGGACACAAGACCACAGGCTGCAGCATTAATATGCAAAAGCCATTAAGTTCCTGAACACACTGCTATGATGAAACCCTTAATAGGATGTAGACTGCTGAATTAATAACATTCATCGTGATTATAGTGAGGTGCCAAGACTAATTGGAAAAGGTATTTGATCATAAAAATAACTACCAGGATTTTTTTTTCAATTTTTTTTCCATAATGAATTTAAATGTGCAATGAATAGAGAGGGAAAGCAAGGGTGGTTAAAAAAATTATGCCTGGTATTGTGTGCGTTAGAAACACAAGTTAAATTAATTGTACATATATTTCAACAATCTTTCATGCTTTATCAAGTTTCTGTTTTTAAAGTTTCAGCCTAGATTAATCTTTTTATAAGAACAATGATCTCAATGGAGTCATGTACCTGAGCAAACCCATTTAGAGGTGCTTCACTTCTACAGTTGATACTCATGCAAGAAAAAGACCAGGCAATTAAACTTTAAATCAGAGCAAATTCTTTGTTTTCCCAACTTCTCACTAACTTGCAGCTTACCTGGGTCTCAAATGCACATCCATGGAAGTATATACCAATAAATTTCCTTGCTGTTTAAAGAGCTGGCAATATGAAGCATGCTCCTGATTTCATGCCTGTGATGACTGACAGTATAAAAATACTCCTGGAAACAAAAGATACCAGAGTAAGAGTAACAGTTCTGGGCTGTTTTCACTGTAACTGTTTAATATTTTAAACGACTAAATATAAACCAGATTAATTTCAACAGTTTTTCCATTTATTTAGGTAGTGTTGGGTTTTTTGGGGGGAGATTTGTTTGTTTGTTTCTCTTTTTGTTTGGCATTTTTTGGTTTGGCTTCAGGATTTTTGTATAAGACATTCTTTTAAATTGTGCTTTCCTAATGAACTCTTTCAAAAGTAATTCAGGGGTAGAGAATTACTGGTGGACATTATTCATTTTGATATATGAATAGCAGCTGCAAATGGGATCAATAGTCTTCCTCAATGGGAAGCCAGACTGAAGTACCTCATAGACCATTTTATAAGAGGTACCTATATAGAGCAAGGAAAACAAGTTTCCTAACCTGAGCTGCCTGAATGAGTAGTCCTAAGAAGTTGAGCACTTTAATGGAGATTTATCTACAATGTAACTGGTTCCAATGATACAGATAAAAGCTTCCTTCCTCCCATCCCTCCCCTCAGGATAGCATTTCATAAACTTGTCATACAATGCTTAATATGATGATAATAAGAATAAATAAATAAATAAACAGAAGGCACACATTTCCTTTAGTCTGTTTAAGTATCCTTCTGGAGACTTCAATTATTCCTTTATTAAGTAATAGAAGAAAATGGAAATACAAGCAACTGAGTAGCCTTCCTTTGGAAATCTATTACTGTCCCTTAGTTTTTATTTTTTATTTACTCCTTTAATGCTTGCAGTTTCCCTTTGCATTGAATCCTTCCCATACTCCATACCCTGCTTATTTCCCTACTCTCACCCACTTGTGCTGCAGCAGCCCTCGAGGAGCAGCTGGGACGCTCAAGCCCTGCAGCAGGCAGAGGTTTTTCCAGGCCATTTTCTCCTACTGGTCCATGCTACCGGGGCTCCCTGTGCTGCAGAGATACAAGCACACACCCAGGAGGAGGCAAATCAAAGCCTCCAGCCCCTCTGAACCACACAACAGATGCTAAACCTATTTCCTGCTGTGGCTCGAGCAGTTCAGCTGTAATTGGGCAGAGACACTTGTTCAGTAATATAGGTCAGGACCAGAAAATCAAATGATGGGCCTCCAATATTTGGTTTATTTTCCTTTTTTTTTTTTTTTCCTTCTGATTTGTAATCCTTTAAATTATATATATGTATTTAAAAATAAGTACAGAGACCCTTCACGTCATGAAATTAGAGGCAGAAAGCTGAAGAAAGAAAGACAGAATTTCGTGAGGAAATCACAGTGATGAGACTCCAAGAGGAAGGAGACTCTTGATTCAACTTCCTATTACATGATAGATACCATCATTCTTTGCTGTTGAAAAAAAGTGGGGTTTTTTTGGTGAAAGGATTGTTTCAAAGTACCAATTGCCTTAATTATATATATTAAAACATACCTAAAACTACACACACATGCTTTGGAGGTTTTCTGAGAGCAACTTCTCTTCCCCTCTAAATCAAATAACACAAGATTCTCAGCAGACATGACCAGAACAAAATCTGAGGTTGGAGAGTTCCAGGAAATGCCTTCCAACTGTGATAAACTTAAAATTTGTTTTCTTTACTTGAAGCTTAGCAGAATCAGAAGTAATTAGTAAAATCTATTTTTTTTCCCAAGCTGCTAAAAACTATGTTGTGTGAAATTCAAGAGACTCAGATAGCTCTTGCGACTGTCTGTGGTACACAGGGACAAAGTAGAAATAGGTGAGTTCTATGCATTTTGGATAATAACAAAACCAGCACTTAAGAACTTGCAAACACATACTTCTTTAAAATGTATGGGGGGAAAAAGCACTTTTCATCAGTAAAAATTTTAGAAATAGTGTAATATTTCAACTGAAATAGATATCACTTTTTTATATATTTGTACTAGAACTAATGGAACTTTTTAGTGACTGAAATTCATAATTTCATCTTTAAATAGACTGTTTATTGAATTAAAAATATACTGCAAAATGAATGTCAAAACAAAACACTGAAATGAAATTTTTGACCCTTATCAGGAAGAGACAGCTTATTCAAGTTGTTTCAAAATAAAATAAAACAAAACAAAATTCCTACCTTCCTTCATAACTTGCATTATAATATAAGTAACTTGCATTATATTGTAACTTTTCACTTTATTTAGTACCAAACAAATTTGGAAATGTTGGAATCACCTATAGTGGAAATTCAAAGCTAAGGCAAGAAATCCAGACTCAACACTTTATGCATCATCTTACATTGAAGACCAGTACACTCTAAATAGGGAATTTCAGAGATAAAATTGGTTCAGCCCCATTACTTTATCTTCTTATGCAAATACATGCAATGTTGCTTTTCTGATCCATTTATAAACACTGCCTGTAAGGCAGAGCCTGAAGTCATCAGTCATTTTTCCATAGAAAGACGATATATCAAAACGAGAACTTCAAGAGTACAAGAAAAAAGATTGCTGCTCTTGAATCAGACACTTCAAAATAAAATACATGAGGTTGAGTTCAAGAAAGATAGCCTTACTATTTCACTGTTTTTCCACCAAAAGAAAAGGGATGCAAATAGAAAGAAGCACAGCTCATAGAGGAAAGTGGCACTTGTTAAGCCTAAAGACTTTCTCAGGCTCTGTAGGTGCTTCTTACAGCTCATAACGAGAATCTCTGTACAGATCTTTCAGTCTCACACACTCACCCTGCATTCCAGGTACAGAAGCATCAAAGTACTGTTGGATGGAAAAGAAAAGTCTCCATATATATTAAAAAATGATACCAAAACAAGGACACCAAACTTAAAACTAGAAACATATGAGAATTCACCTGATGGGGCAGCTGCAAACGATGCTCTGGGGGATATTACTGCACCAGCAGACACTGCTTACATTAACAGGGCACTGGACAAAGAGCAAGCAAACTTCTCAGGAAAACCTCTCAGTATAAAGCTTGCCACTATAAGATGCATGGTTTAGCTGACTTTAGAATATCCCTCCAAGAGGCAAGACATCGTGGAACTAACCCTGGCAGAGGAAGCATAGGCAGTGGTAGGCGTTTAATTTCACCGAACAGAAAAGCAGTCAGAACTGAGAGACAGGAGAAGAGACATATTAAGGCAAGGGCTGAAATAGAAGCTCCTTCCACACATGACTTGGACAAAGGCAACTCCTCTTGAAAAATCAACACTGAAAATTATTTTAAACACCTCTATATAACTGTAATCCTAATCTATATATTTGCATCCTCTGTTCTTTTACCCCCTCACACCTTGAGAAAGGAAGACTTTTATTCACTTTAGCAGTACTTGAAGCTTTCTGTGCATTAGCATTTATTTTATTCCTTGGAAGTCTGCTTTGCAAGTAAAGCTAATGTGGTGAGTACATGGCTAAAATCTGCAGAGGAAGAAGAGCTGCGCTTTCAGACAATGATGTGCCTCAGCCACCAGTGCTGAGATGGGGACAGGGATCTGTATTACCCAGGAGCAGTACAAGCAACAAACCTTGCTGCTCTAAATCCAGAAGCATTTTTCAAATTGTGGTACATAGCAACAGATATTTTACTAACCAATGCAAAACTATTAAAGGATGTTTATAAGGCACATGAAGTTATTGAAAATTTAATCCATGGTTTACTGCCTTTGGAGTACTGCTGCAATCATAAGTGCTGACGGTATTAAAAAAAAATAGGTTTTGGAGTGTTTTTTTTTTATTATTATTATTATTTAAATTTATTTATTTTTACGAAAGAGGGGAGCAAAAGAGAGAGAGAGAGAAATTCTTTGGAAACTATTTTTATTCTGGCAGAGTTTTTACTGCTTGCTTAATTTGGTTCCCGGACTCTGTCCTCTTTTAATTCCCTTGTCATCCAGAATCTATTATGGGGAGCTAATGCCTTAATGGCACCATCTGGTATTATTTAATATGTAGCATCATCTTATAAATCAAATTATAATTTATAATTAATCAAACAATTTGTATTTTTAATAATTATAAACTCTATTAGAAAAACCTGAATTTATTAATGCAGCACAGAATTGGGAAAATATTTATCACCTGTGGTTGTTCCTTTTCCCTCTTTCACTTGAATACAAAGCTTTTTGTTACAAAAGCAGGTATTAACTAAAATCCTTCTTAAAACAAAATGCAGGAATTTTTCTAAAGTTTTGTAGAAATATGCCATCCCAAATATGAAATGTTTTAGAAAATTTTAGAAATTAGTTCAAATAGGCAGCTGAAAATTGTTTTTCCACTTTACTCATTGTCCATATCAGTCATTATAGGTGCTGGTCTGTGTTCTGCATCATTGGGATCACCAGCAGGAATTCACACCTTCATTTTAAGTACACCAAAATTACCCTATAATGTATCCAGCTCTACTCAAGGACAAATATTTTTATGAACTAGATGCTGCCTATGCCTATTCAATATTTTATCTTTCTTTCATCACACCTCAGAAAAAAACAAATGCTGATTATAATTTCAGTTGGGCAAAATAAGACAGGGAGGTTTTACTACAAAAAGAAGTATAATTCTCTTTTTTTTTCAATGTAAATTATTGGATAGGTACTAAATCAATGTTTTTTAAATTATTGTTTTAGTCTGGGATGATTCAGTGGAGTTTTAACAGAAGAGCTAGAAAGAAAAGGCCAAGGATGAAAAATTACTAATATTTGCGTCATCCTGCACCACATTACAGTCTGAACTCTGGGTTCCACAGCATCAAGGGCATGAGTAGAGCACCAATGCACATAAACAAAATAGCTAAAGATATCTGTGGCCTGAACACTCCAGTCCTATAAAACTTCTGTCTATGACAGTAAGTTTCACCTGCTTCCACCCTCCATGAGCTGCTGCTGTGGCTGCAGGACAAAACAGGGCTTTTGTGAAGTTCATACGAACTGCATAAGTGGGGAAAGGATCAGCAAGCATCTTGCAGCGAGCCCTGCTAATCTTCCTATGTCAAAAAAGCTGAGGAGAGGGGAGAGGAACAGGAGGAAAAAGGCTGGAGCCATGCTTTGGCTCTCTCCTATGGCACCAACTGGAGTGGACATCTCACCTGCCCCTTGTGTCACAAACCATGGACTTGACCCTGTGGGCAGCCTCTGCTGAGCTGAGTTTACTGCTAAATGCCTGCTGGTAGGCACAATTTGGAGGCAAAGGAATGAAAAGGAAAGAAAAATGTGAAGAAGTGCTCTGAATCTGGCCTTGTCCCCAGCCACACCAGGTCATATTCCACCAGACTTCAGTGACAGGAAAGGAGGCACCCTGCCAGCAGAGAGGGTCCCCATGTCACTCCAGCTGACCACTGACAAACAAGCATTGAAGAAACCCAAAAAACTGTACATCCACTTTCTCATTCTAGACTCAAACCTGTGTTTTTTATCTAAAAGTTGCTTCAAAATTCAAAATCTGTTTCAATGAGATATTCCTAACCAGATTTCCAAAGAAGCAATATTCATTTGCTTAAGGGTTTTGCATGGCAGAAAGACTTTATGGGGCCTTTAAAATGAACGTTGGCTGTACTAGCTTATATTAATCTCAGAAATTCTCATTTTTCACCCTTGCATAGATCTTTATTACTAAGATACACAAGAAACGGGAACTTCAAGGAGTGTTTAAAATGCACATTCTTCTGCTGTTTCTTCACTGCATGCAAGCATAATCCCCTGCTTGTAATGTCACGGTTAGTGCTTGCAAAGAAAAGAGATTAATTTGTCAGAAACAGAGGATTACACACTTAACAGGGGCACAGACAGGTGAACAGGGCCTACCCCTGGGAAAACAGCTCCACCGTCATGCAGATCTAACCCACCAGGTCATTGACTGGGATTGTACAAGAAAAGAGTTGAGATAACCAGTGTGAAGAAAAGAAAAAAACGTGAAATCATGTTAGGCATTCCAGTATCATTTGGCTTTAAAAGCACACATTGAGATTACTATGATAAAAAGGGAAGTGATTTGGGAAAACAGGATCTCTGAGCTAATGCAGACCTAAGGTACCATGTCCACACTGAGAGGTACTACACAAATATGACCTTTAAATTCCCTGTTCCATTGACTTGGTGTTTGGGGCTCTTCCCCACACTCAGAACCTTTGTGTTTGAAGGCTTCCTTGGGCAGCAAATGTAATGCATTAAGCAGGAGATTGTGGAAATGGACTCATGTATAGTGAGGTAAATCCTTGCATTGTTTTCTGTCCTGTGTAACTCATGATGTATCCCGTTCAGGATTTTAAAGTGCTTGTGAGCTTTGAGTTCAGTCACACTGAAGACTCATTATAGCCTTCCAGGGAGAAGAACCTGGAGTGTTTAAGCCAAGCAACTACACCATTTTTAACCAGGTGGATACACAATTGAGACTCCAGAAAGATGTTTGAGGGGAAGTGGATGAACTAGACCAGGAATCTGTGCACTGCAGAGTTGTGTAAAGTGAACTGCTAGTGACTCCTGCCTCAGCTCCATATGTCCATTGACTCTTCAATACTTGGGCAGTGAGAGAGGAACAAACCAGACTCCAGGCTTTGTAGTACAGCCAAAGGGAAGGACAACTCACCATTAGCTGAAATGTGGGCACTGGCAGCTAATTGCATTCAGCCCCTGGTGGAAAATCCAGGGGTTGATGGAAAATTCTATTGAAGCCTTTGGGATATTTTGGAAAGCTGAAAGAAAAATGCAGCTTTTCCTAAGCTAAAAGCCATTCTTAAAGTTACAATGAACACTGTGCTCACGTGTAATAAATACTTCAGTATTTAACTGAAAGCTCTTTTAATTTGGGAACTCATAAAGATCATGGCCTTAGGAACCCCCAAATTTCCCAGGGAAGCTTTACTCTGCAGTCCAAATATGTACTTAACCCCCCCTTCCAGTTTGGATAACTGGAGCACTTGACTTTGTTCAAATCTTGTGCATAAGTCTTTCATGAATTGGAATCTACAGGAGTGTGTGCATTGCTGCTAACAATGACAAAGTGTGTATGATTGCAGGAAGAGAATGCCTACAAACCTGCAGGTGAGCCTGCTACTAATTTATTGCTGCTGGCACCACTTCCTGCCTTAAATACTACACAAATTTACTTTTCAAATACTCTTTGCGTAAATATATGTCTAAAGGGGAATATTTTATCAGATGGACATTTCAATGAAATATTTTATTTCTAAGGTTGGGTGAATGGAGAGTAGCTAAGGAAATATGCTGATAATAAACTATGCAGTCAAATGAAGCACTTTCATAACAACTCCATGAATGACTTGCATAAAAGTATAAATTGTGTTTATAAATAAGCACATGAGGGTGAAATTAATATATGTGCTTAATTGAGACCTGTAAAGCCAGTGAACTTTCTATCTCCTACATTTTGGCATCTTTTTTGTTCCTGTGATAAAGAAATGGGAAGAAGGTGAAGGGGAATATATGCAAAGCACATGGTATTGAGTGAAAGAAAGACTGCCTGCTTTATGTTTATCTATTTGCTGTCAGAAGCATGGGTTCAATGCTCCCAAAATGCACCCAATGTATGCATGCACAAGCAAGAGCAGGATCTCCTTGGTGTTGTTCAGGATTTGAACCTTATGGAGAGCTCGGGATGATGCCATTGGAGTGCTGTGTAAGAAATGCTGTGAGTTGGGGGCAGTTCTGAGGCCCACCAGAGAAAAGGCTCATTAGGCCCTGTTCTATCATCATACAAGGAAATTCACTCTAAAGTCACAATCACATGCTGTGTTTTCTCAATTTAGTTTGACATGGGGAAAAGCAGTTTCCCAATATGGCTGGGTGAACAGCTGGCACCATGACTGTTCACTGGTCTGGGTCTGGTCCAGACTGGCTTTTATTAATTTGTCCCACTTACTCTAATCAGCAGTTTCTGTGCCAGAGCCAGGTGGTCTCAACCTCTCTGCATGTCCTGGGCCTCCATCACCCCTCTGGAGTGTGTGCCTCCTTCCTAGGCTGCACATCACCCAAATGCCTCCTCCACCAGGAAGGGAACCCCAGTTTTTCCCCTTCTCCTGCACAGAGCAGCAGCAGTGGGAAGCACAGATTACTCTGCTGGAAATCAAGACTGAGAGTGAAGGGAAAGGTAAGACAGGAAAAGAAACCTAACTTCTACCAGTTCTCACCAGTTCCTGCAATGGTGTAAATGATGAAAAAAACTGACGTTAAATAGCCTTTATGATTCTGCTTTGCACTTCTTTCTTTTACATGATTCTCTGGCCTTGAAAATTTGACTTTCCATTTTGTTTTTATTGTACATGCAATGGTTTCTCTAGGGAAAATGGCAAAATCCCAGTTTTTCATGCCTTTTTTTTTTTTTTAACTTAAAATAGTTGACATATCCTAAGCCTTAACTTGATCTAGCATTTATATGCTAGGTGAAAATTAATACCAAAGAATTCATCTCCATCTGCCTTAAATTTTAAAACACTGTTGTGTTTAATAGAGACACAAGTTTCATGTTTCCAGTTTGTGCTGTAAATAAAATCTGCTTAATCACCCTAAGGAAGTGATTCCCTCCTTTCTCTTCTATCTCCCATAAACCTCTATCACCCTTATACTGTGGCACACTGTCTGAAAGTGTTATATGCCTTCACTCCTCCAATGCTACTTCGTAAATATATTCTGAAGCTAGCAGGAAAAATGTTTCATCAGATGGTCAGCTTGGTAAAATATTTTACTTCTAAGAGGGGATGAACATCAGGCTATGAAAGAAATACAGCTCTAATAAAAGACACAGGCAGTGAAAAGTCTGTGGTAAAATCAGCATAAATGTCACCTCCCCCCCCAACAGAATAAATGTTCTTTATAAATAAATACTGTGAGAATAACATTAATATCTTTAGCTGAGAGTGGGAAAGTGTAAGAACAGTTAAAAGTGCTCTTATATAAACATACTTTTCTCTTCTAGTGCAGGAGATATGGGATGAGAGTTACAGTACCTATTTAATTCCAGCTTGTTCCATGGTGGTTTTTCAAATGAGGCAGAGGATGGCCACACTTAACTCAGGCAAGATGAGGCCAAATCTTGATTGCCATTTAGCAGAGCTCTTTCTGACCTAGTGCATGCTACCATCTGGTTTTATGCAATCTTTAGACCCTCATTTGCCTCCTGACTCTGTCATGTTTATCGAGAGTGTTTGCAATTTAGGGCCTTAATTAAACCTATGCACAGCACCTCTCCCACCAAGCACTTCCAGGAGCTGCTACATCACAAATCAAACTGAAGGGTATTTGCACTCTGCATTACATTTGGTGCTGAAACTGAACCTGAGACAACTGGAGAATATTAACAATATATTTTTAAGTATTGGGGTTTTCTTTAAATTTATTTTTAAAGGTTTTACAATTAACAAACATGCCATTAACAGAGTGGGACTGGATCTTGATTAAATGGGAAAGAGAATGAATATAAACAAGGTTGATAAGTTGAAAAATAAAGCAGAAAAGCAAGCACCAGACAATGCTTATACCTACTAGCAAACAAAATTAAATGCTCAGCTCTAATAAGACTGGTGATGGTCTCAGATGGGAAGATATTTGTACTACACTACTGAAGTAAAAAGCATCTAGTCCTTGCTATGGAAAGATAAGGAAAGGGAAGAAAGAAGAAAAGCTGAAATGCTGGACAAAGAATCATGAAGAGTCTTCCTGTCCAGCCTGGTTGTTACATTAATTTCTTTGTTGGATAGGGAAGTTGGGGTATCTTTTAAGACTGGGAAGACCTGTATTCTATTCCCTGATGAAACCTTAAATTCTCCTGCCACTCTGAAAAAATTAACTTGGTTCAGATCTTTAAACGTACCTGAGATTACCAACTAACACTGATTTTAAGAAAATATTGACTTGAAAAATAAGATAAAAATAAAATTAAATTAAAGTTGCTGAAGCAAAAAGAGTGGAATAACAATCAAATTAGAATGAACAACTACATACACGAAAAATATCTTCAAGCAATTTTGCTTGCAGTGTTTAAAAAGAGAGGGGAAAAAAAGTAAAGAAGTATCTTCTTTAAAAGAAGAAAACAGGGACTGAGGATTACAGTATTATATACAGTTTTCACATTTTTGCTGGCTTCTGATCTTCTGCATTTTGGATAGACTTGCTGATTTGTTTAAATTTTCTTCCTCACCTGCACTGCAGGACCACAGACAAAACCCGATAGCAGGATTTCAAAGGACGTGGAAGGGCTGGTGCTAAGGCAAAGGTGCAAATTTCAGGTTCAGTGAAGCTCTTTATTAGATCCTGCTTGTGGTCCAGCCACACTAACTCAGAACTTCACACAGACAAACCCTCTTCTGCAGAGTCCTGGCTTTTCTTCTGAACCAAATTCTCAGCAAAGATCAGTGAGAATGAAAAGGAGGCAGAGGAGGGAAGGTGTTACAGTAACAGAGGACACAGGGGAGAAGCTAAGATTAAAGAGATTTTTCAGGAAATAACTCCTCTTGTTGCATGATTCTTCCTCCTCCCCTTTTACTCACATAGTTTTTCTCACACAAACAATGACAAAATAATCCTTTACATGAGAAAACTTTATAAAAACTGCATCCACTAAAGCATGTCTGGCCTGCTAATTCCTCAGGTGCTTTGTAACTGCCCTTGCATTAGTGACTTCTCATTTGCATTTTTGTTTTGATCTACATTTGTGTAAATCTGAGGATTTGCAGCTAATGCTTAAGAAAAAAGTACAAACAGCTCTTTTAAGGTCATGATAATTTGGCTGAGGTTTTAGTATTTTTCTCCCTAAAACCAGAATAAACTGGAACACAACACTGTCATCCTGTAGAATTCCTAGAGGGTAAATTTATGCAGAGGATGCTGCTCTTGTTGCCTTCCTCAACATGGGGAGGAGATTTCTGGTTGCTCATTGCTAGGGAAAAAAGCAACCATCTTTTCCCTCTTTATATATAATAAGAGTTATATTCCCTCCGCTCATCCCCCAAAAACTTTAACAATTCTGCTATGGCAGATCATTTGGCCTCGAAATGGACATGTTTTATAGAGTAGATAGGAAGAACAGAATCTTATATGAGAAAGTTTTTAGCAAACAGCACTGTGGAGACATTTAGACAAGCTTCACCCATAGCAGATAGAAAAATGCAACCAGCACAAGTCAAAAGCAAGGAATTTATACTGAACACTGTGTTTCACTGGCTGTTTTTTCTTCTTACTCCCTTTCTCTCAGATAACAAAATAAAGGTAAAAAATCAGAAAAGGAAAGAAGAAAAAAAAAAATCTCTCCTGCTCTTGTTGTCATATGTGTTTCCTTACATCCACAGCACAGAAGCTGGGTGTTTTGGGTGTGTTCCTGACCATGAGACCATGCATGAATCCTTTGGTGGCATCTGTTTATATGGCTCATGCTGGAGAGAAAGCCAACGATGCAAACTAATATTTTAAGTTATGTTTTAATGGGATACACAGCAAGGAGCAGCCAGCTGCAGAACAGAACAGATGGGTGATCTCAAATAATTTCAGAGGTAAAACATGAGAAGTTCAGAGTGTGATAATCACAGCATTACTTTGTATTCCAGTGTATGGTTTAATTATAGTAAATAGCCTCAACATATATTCTTCTCTACCTTCTGATATTAGTAATAATTATATTTATTTATCTATCCTTATATATGCGATTTCTTAATTAAGGAAGCTGCTTTAAGTTCCCTGTGCTCATATAAGCACACACAGCTTCAGCTTCAGTTCTCCACATCACAAACTTTTGTCTTTGAAGAACACTTCAGTCATCATTCTCGCCCTGGTTGATACACTCAAAGGCAAAGATACTGAGAGTTGCTAATCCAGGAACACATAGCCCTAAACCATAATCCTGTGGCTACATGCCAGATACTAATTATTGAAAAATATTGAAATATTTAAAATATTGCCTTTTCCTGAATATTTGTCTTAAAAATACTTTCATAACTAGTTACTTTTAAAAAATGAGAACTGCATTTCCAAACGCTATTTTCCAAAGCAGTGTTGTTGCTTGCAAACAGATCAAATTCTGTGTAGAAGAGTCAGGACATGTAATGGGCACACGGATCTGTTACCATAGAGAAAGAGTTTTGTTTTCTTCAAATAAATGATTGATATGAACTTCTGTTATTTTGTGTGTATTCAGTATTTTTCAGGGATGCACAGTTTGCTCATGCCTTCACAATATTCATGGCATGCTCCATTTTCATTACTTTCTGCTGGGACAGAGCTGTTCCTCTGATTTGCCCAAGTTTTTACACCTCCCCAGGATATCAGATGAGACCAAATAGCTCAGCTCTGGCAGCTCATTTCCAAACACCTCGGGAAAAAACATAGCAATGCCAGTTTGCAACAGTTTTTCTTAGAGCAATGGATTTTCCCCACCATCTCTTCTCAAGCTCTTAACCTAAGGATGCATTTACTCCAGCTGCAGCACAGAACAGAGCCAGACTAGAAACACACTGATCTCTCTGCCAAACCCAGCTCCATAGATGGGGGCAATATCCCCTCCTATGACACCTGGAGAGCTATCCCTTCTGACACTCCTCACAGAGGAATATGACATCACCTGCCCACTCCTGATGCAATGATTTTGTGGCTCAGTCATTAATTTCCTCCACATCTTTTGTTCACAGAGGTGTACTGAGACAACACAAATACTGTACAGATTTGGGTGGCCTCACCATCCAAGATTCTATTCACTTCTCTTCCTGTAACTCCCTGATAAGATTTTATTGGGAGGTGTCTGCTGTCAGCTGCCTACAAAGCCAGCATAAATCAGTTGCTAAGGCACATCATGCTTACAGCTATTGTGCCAAATTGAGCCCTGGTGTAAGCACACACAGCTTGCAGCCATGGCTGGCTGTGATTCACTGGGCCCAGAGAGAAATATTTGTTATACTCCCAGAGATCCTTTATACTGCTACCCTAGTAAAGACTGCAGGAGGTGTAAACCATCACATTTTCATTGTTGTCAGTGGATCTATTTTGGCAGAATTCTTTCTTCCTTTTTATCTCTGATCATGCTTGTGTTTCTAATCCTGTATTTCCTGCTTAGTTACATCACTGCTCCTGTTGTCAGGCTTTCTATATCAAAATCAGACTATGTTTTGTAAAGGTTTTACACATAAGGTGAGCATAAGCATTACACTGGGGTGGAGCTGAACCCATTGAGTTCAGCCTCCCAGCTCCACCAGGGGTCTAGAGCTAATTGAGAAATGTAATAATGAGGACATATTAAGAACATTTTTTTTCCTCAGTGCAGTTTCCTGATTTATTGTAATTAGTGGTACAGAGACATCTGGAGTTGGAAGTAACAACCAGGCTACTATTAAGAGATATGAATTTATCTAGCCCTACAGTGAGCCTGTTTTTTTTTTGACATTATTAAAAAATAATAATCTTTTTTTCTTGTTTCTGCCAGTAAGAAACCTTGCACAGCGTGGGTATAGACACTGGGTTTCTTTGCTTCAGTCTTTTAAAAAGTGAAGCTTCAGGAGATTCAAAATAGCCCTGATACTTTGAAATGAGTTCCAGAAAGGGGAAATGAAAAAAGTTGAAATGAATGAGGGTTTTATTGGTTTTTTTCTTCATGCTTTTGCATTTAATTTACTAGAAGTAAATGAAAGTTGTTGGTGCATAGGGCTGTGTAGTACAAAACTGATGGGAATGTCATTTCCCCTTCGCCACACTGGAACTGTTCCCCTCAGATGCCCATCCATAGGACAGCTGTTTAAGGCTTCTCTGTACCTTTGTCCACCTGCAAAAACCTTCAAAAACCAAGCCCAGAATTCAACACAGCTTCTAGGTAGTTCTCTTTCATCAGCAATAAGTAATAACAAATTATAAACCAGAAGGGACTATCGGTGAGACAAAGTTTCATTAAACCTGCTGAAAGGATTACTATACGCCAAGTGTCTATTGTTTTTCTAGTAGCAGCTGGCTCCAGGTGCATTCTCAAATGTTACACATTAATCCAGCTCCTTTCTGAACTGAAGCTTTTTTATCTTGCCCTACCAGTTGTATGACAAGGTTTAGATCAGAGTTTGCTTCTTGACTTACACAGAAAAGTCTTTGGAAAATGACAGACATCAAAATGGTATGACCTTACCAAGTATTCCAGACCTGCAATTTATGTTTTTTTCTCGTATGTGTTCATTAAATTGGCTCTCTGTGAAGTCAGGTTATGGTTTTAATGGCTTCCTTTGATATTCAAATTTTCACTGAACATTCACTCCCTCTTGCTTGGTTGGAAAGCTGCACTATTTCTTCGTCTTCATCAGGGCCTTCTGGTGGCTCCCACACACATTTGCAAATCCCTGGGTGGTCAAACTTTATTTTGTTCCTTTTTCACATGCAGCTAACCTTTGAAAATAATTTCCAAGGGCTATTCTGAATAGCAGGATCTCAGCTGGAGTTTTTTAAGGTCATGACATAAGATTTATCTTTAACACACATTCTGATTTTCTTTGCTTTTCCTTTTCTTTGATAAGAATTTATTTTTCTCTGGTGTTTTGCTTTGTATAACAGTGTGCTTTTTGTGACCATACACCATTTTCAAAGGCTTACAAGTAAATTATTGTAAGCAGTACCTTGCTATTGTACGCAGCTATTCTTTGGTGAGGGAGGATGTATGCTAGCTGATAAAAATGAGAAAAGATAAAAAGAGTTCAGCATCTAATCTGCCCCATGGTGGAAATGGAAGCATGTTTTCCTGCAAAACACTAAATGTTCACAATCATTGTGTGCAAGTGAAGGTGGTGAGCAGTCACTTTATGACTCCAGAGCCAAAAGTCTTTTAACTGGGGATGTGAGGACTGGTAGGACCTTGTTCTTCTGGCCCTAGGGTATCCCTTCCTTAAGCAGCCCTTGAAAACAAGCCTTGGCTGATACATGGAATTATTTGGGATTTTATCTGATACCACTGATGTCAGTAAAGGTTTCACCAGTCAGGTCAATGAAATGATAGCCAGTCCTTTAATTACCGCAAATTATAGTTATTCAGAGAATAATATAGGCAGAGAAGTAGAAGCTAAAATGGACATTACCAGCTAGGTAGGAATGGTATGATACCATGTCAAGTGTTATAGAGAAAAGGCAAAAAGGCTGATCTTGCTTAGCAGGTCACATATCTAGTGGTAAGAAGGGCTGATCTATACATTTGTTCACAGCCCTTTAATTAATACATCCTCTCAGGTTAATGTATTATCCTGGAAGGATTTTTCAACACTTATTTTCTTTTTCACTTTTTTGATAGCACTTTCTGTATAAAGAAGACCTTGCAGCCTCTCTCAAGTCACCAAGGACACAATGAGAGCTTCCTTAGCACTGCGTAAAACAGTGCCCACAAAGAAAAAAAGCAGATTACAGAAATTGATGTAGAAGTAGAATCACGCTGTGATTTTTCCTCATAACTGACTAGTAAAAATCAGACAGATTGTTTTTAATTCATATAATTAATCATGAAGCACAGAACACAATTTCTAGTGGAGTCCAGCTGGTGTTGACTGGTCAGTTACCTTGTATTAACAGGCTGCTATTTAAATACTAGCCTATTCATCTAGCAATGCAGCTCATATCTTTTACCTCAAAAATAGAAACAGAAGTGCTTAATATTCATAAGTTTGGTATTCCCATGAACCTAGGTCCATGTAGATCTGAGTGGTAACACAGTATGGTCTAGTCTACTATGAAAATAATATTAAACTGCACATGAGGTGTGACCAACAGAAAGAGTCAACTGAAAAAACCTTTTAATTCACTTTTGTCAAAGCACTTGCTCCATCCTTAAATATATTTATCACATCTCTATGTAAAAACTGATTCCATTCTGCTGGCTTCAGCAGAGCTCTTATAATCTACATTAGCAAAATATGAACATGCTTTTAACTACTGACCTACCCTACCATGTGAGGGACCACACCTTTAACAGTTATTGCATAAAAAAGAAATTCTGGTTCTACTCTGTGTCAAACACAAAAAGTATCTTTTCAAAGAGACATACCAAGAAAAGAAAGATAGACAGGAAGCAATTAATCCAGTAAAACATGAAATCAACATGAGATCAACAGACTTTGAACACAAAGAATGTATCACTAGAGACTTGCAGATTATCTACCCACATCCTTATGAAATAGCAAACAGATTTTTTTAGAAATAGAATGTGTGTGTGTGTTTGCATATGCACTGCCTTTGTGAGATCTCATGGGGAAAAGTAATAATCTGTAGAAGAAAACTGATCTTGTGAGACCACTCTGCTCATGCATAGCTAACAAATTTCAGACACTATTATAAAATTGTGACAATTAAGCATCATAAGTTAGCCCAACATGAAGCTTATCTTCTACGGAGAGAGATTCTAGCTAAGTAAGGCCAGCACAACCTGCTCGTTGCTCTCAGTAGTAGGAAAAAACCCAACATTATCCCCTCCTCCCACAAAATAAAACAAAAAACCAAAAACAACCTAGAAAAACTGAAACCACACACACACACAAAAAAAATCATAGCAAAAGTCCTTGCTGACACTGATGGAGAGAGGGTCTAAGTATCTTTACTGCTGTAGTTTAACACCTTATCAGATCCAGCTGCAATCGGTGCTGATGGTTCCATTGTTACATTTCAGTCTGGCATTTTATGTCTAATGCCTGGGGAAGTTATGTTTGTGCTGTGACTATGAACTGTGACAGCTGAGGAATCCTGTTTCTCTTTTGCCCATCCTACTATGGATGGTAACTTCTCAGGAAAAAAAAGTGAGGTGAGGGTGTGAATCTGTTTTGGAGACTGAGCCTGTTTTTCACTTGATGTGGTCCAATAACAGCAAAACAGAACCATTTTATTGCCAAAACATATTATTTTCCATTCATAACCAGAGATACAGCATTTGAAGATTGTCACTTCTCATCACACTAACACCAGATACTGCACAGATCCTACAAGGCACTTTATGCTTTGCAGGATCAGAACCTAAATGCTCATAGCTGTCTATCCAACACAGTTGACCAAAACCTCACTCACAAAATAGCTCATAGACATGGGGTCAAAGTCTAAGACAGGAGAAGATGACAATTCAAAACAGGAATGCTCTCTTTGGGGATGCATTTTACATTACAGGTGTCATGTCTTTTGATTTTAGTAAGATTCTACATAATCATTTCTAATATCTTGCTTCACAGGTTTACTTCAGAACATTTTGACAAGATGCTTTAGTTGCTAGTAATCAGAGAACAATTTTTGTGCACCATGGCAGTTGGAAAATGAAAGCCCTATCAGGATATTAACAGTGTGTGTCTAGACTCATATATAAATGTGCATATTGAGAAAAAAAAATTACCTTGCATTAGGAATTACTATACCTTCTCTCTCCCCACAATGTTTTACAGTCAAAGAGGAAAGGAAAGAAATTTAAGTCAGTCAAACTCAGGAACAAAATACAACATGGTTTCTAATTTCTCATTAACAGTGTGTCAGACAAACTGATTTATCAGGAAATCTGCCTTCCTGCAAGCAGCATTGCAAGAGCACCTGTAGTTTTCTTTCTAATTAATTTAGCCATGGAACTCTGCTTCTGGTTCATCTCCAACAAGGGGAAAAAAAAAAGAATAATCTGTGATTGCACTGCAAAACCTATTAAAAGATTACTGCATTCTCAGAGGAAACATGAGGAAGTAACCAGACATGAGTTTGTTGGTGTCCTTTGCCAGATAGATGACTATAGCTCTTGTGATGTGCAAAACAATGGAATTCAGATCATTGCAAGCAAAAAAATTTGATGTTCCTGAAAAGCAAGGCTTACCAGGACCTGACTGAATTTTTCTGTAAACTTCCAGGCTCACTTCATCTACGAAGACCCCATCTGCCTCTCTGCACAGACAGAAGTGTCACACACTTCCAAGCATTGGATGGGGTTTTGGTGATCTTCCATCATCACTGAGAGCTGACTGCTCATTTCTTGGGTTTCAATGTTTCTGAGGATACATTTAGCAATTGAGGGATATTTATGGGGTATTTTGGAGAAACTCAGACCAGGAGTGGGAATGTATGTACCAGAAGTGTGAATATGAAGAGCTAAGCAGAAAACTGGATTTGTGACCAATTCTTGACTGCCACCAATCTGCAGCAAAACCTACAGCGATGCATTTTCTGCCCCTGCTTCAGCTCCCTCTCAGGGGAGTAAAGATCATGACTCTGTGCTTACCCATCCTTTTCTATCTCTCTAAGAGGGAAACTGAATTTAGCTGGGAAGAATTTGGACAGTCAGTTAAGCTGGTAGAGGTTTAACCTCCAAGTGGATCACAACACCAAGCGGTAGGTGCCAGTAACACCTTCAGCTGCTGGGGCAGTCAAAAAGGAATGCATGAATACAGGCATCCAGGTCAGAAGATGTTCTCTCACACTCAGGAAACTGCTGAAATGAAAATGTTCTTATTTCAGCCCATTTTTCCCACTGCACTTCTATTAGATTTTTGTTTTCACTTGAAGGTTTTACTCCCCCTCTCTCAAAATTATATTATTTTGGAGGGAAGTACTGTGAAAGTAGGTTCCTCTTGAGCATACATAGAATGGAAATTAGTCATTAATCAACTGAATCCCCACAGAACCACTAACTTAATGCAGTAAAATGAATGACGGAAGGGAAAATAAATGCATCTGAATTAAACAAAGCAGAAATATTATACCAACCAAAACACAACACATGGAGGCTATTCTTATAAGGCAGGGAGTTGAGGAGTCCTTTTTAGATTTATTATTTGGATTATTAATACTGATGGGTTGGGGAGAAGCAGGGAGAAAATCAGTCTTCCATCCTGTGGTGCAGAAATTAAATGATACAGATGCTGCTGTGTCTGGACTGAAGTTGTAGCAAAGAGCAACATTTTTTTTTCCTTCACTTTTCTTACCTAAATAGGAATCTCTGCAGAAGTCTACCATCACAAAAAGACATTGTGCACTTTTGAGATCTGCAAGATGGACTCTTTTAAAAGGAAACACATCCTAGTAGTTCTCTGTACAATTCTCTGTACAAAACTAACCTGCTCAGTCAAGGTAGGAGAAGGATAGAAGGAAATGTGCTCTTCAGTGAAGAAGTTCTGTATCTCTCTCACTGAGAAAGCTTTTGCTTTAATGAAACTGGTCCCAAACAGGTCAAAAGGATCAGATGCAACCTACTAGCTCCCAAACTGGAAGCATCTCCAGATCAGGGAGTGTGAAAAAGAAAGCTTGTGCTCTTGAAAATAAGAATTAGTACATGAAGTTTGGCATGTCCTGCCTCTGGGGTACAAAGGTTTGCAGCCCAAAACCCCAGTCCATCCCACCTGGTGCAGCAGCTAAAAGCTGGTAAAGCTCCCTGCTTCCCCACAGACCCATCCTGCTGGGAATGTCACATCCTCAGTGCATTATGAAAAGAAAGAACTTCTAGCACCATGAGAGCAGCAGAGGGAATTGAGGACTGAACAACCTCAGGCCTTCAGTCAGGTCCCACTTAAACTTTTTATGACTTAGAGGTTGGGCTCAGGAAAATTAGCCTCAAATTAAAGCAGGCAACTGTGAGCTTCATTAGCAGTAAACAATCCACGGTTCATTAAGGGGTGAGAGACCAGGCTCACTAAAAGCTCTCCTAGGAAGAAGCCACAATAAACCAACAACTGGATATTAAAGGTATAAAACAGGTATTACCACAATATGGGAGGAAAAAAAATCAGAGCTGCAGAGATGTAAATTCTCCCAGCTTTTATTAAAAATCTATCTTGCAGCTCATAAAAATTTTGCCACTAATGAGAGAGCAGATTAGGATTTCAAAAAGCACTTAAAAAGTTGGGATCAAATACTGTTTCTGACTAGATTTGCACACAGCCTTTCAGATGTAACTTCTTGGTGAAGGCTGGAACATTTTGAGTATCATTGCATGCATTTTTTTTTCTTTAGAACAGGTTTTTCTGTGTCCTTTATTTTGGTTATGTCTGAGATTTCCCACATGTTCTCTTAATCATACAAACAATTCAGTTTACACTTTCCTGGCAGAGTTAAAGAGATTGCCCCAAGAACAAGTTGACATGTAAGCAAACACAATTCTGACCAAAGATATGCTGCTGTAAAGGGCAGACCCTACCCCTGTGCCAAGCAACAGGGAAATTGGCTCTAAGCCCTTTGTGATGTTTTATTGAAATGTGTTATTTTCTCACCCAGAAGCACCCTCTGGTTTGCACAATGCAGTGCAGACTCGCGGCTCCGCGCACACGACTTTTGGCTAATCAAAAGCAGCAACCATGCCAGAAATCTGTTTGCCCTATGCAAACAGTGCTACCTTGTATTGATTTCCTCAGAGCATGTTAACATAAATCTGACATTAACACAAGCTTACCCACCACTCCTCTCATGGAGAGCACACTGATTTACAGGCTGTGTTAACGCAGGTTGTGTTCAGACAAACAGCTCCTGGTCCTCTCTGCACAGTGATGAGGCATCACTTGCCATTACCCATCACATTCCTTGACTGAGCACATATTTTCTTTGGTTTCTCTTTATTTTTGGATGCTCCACCACTCTACTGGTCTGTTTTTCTGCATTCTGCTGTAACGTATTACTGCTATGCCAGGGAGGAGAAAGACTTGATCTAATATTTTTCCCCCTAGAATCCCAGCAGGGGTGACTGCAAGGAATCGTTCAGGAGACAAGATGTCACGCCTTTAATTTATTAGATGTCATATAACAACTCAACCCTCATTTAGGTACTTTAAAAACAACTTGTCTCTGCCTTTCCAAATGGAAAACTCAAAAAGAGTATTTACAGTTCATTTGACATGTTTCCTCTTCAGTTAAAAACGGGTCCTCTCTTCTATTCTGTATGATTACTTCAAACATTTTTAAACAAAATAATTTAAATGTCTTGAATAGAGGTGTTTTTGCAATTTCTAACAAGACATCTCTTTTTAGCCTTTCCTTTCAGGCAGAAAAACATAGACTAGACTTACTAATTTTTTGTGCATGTTTCTATTTCTTTAGGTTCTGAAACCAGGCTGGCACTAGTCCCATTGTATGATCATGAGTGCTTTACATTTCTACTTTAACAACATAAAAAACCCACAGCAAATCATTATTTTCCCATCTGTCAAAATGTCCCATACAGCATTTGCTTTCTCTGGCCTTGCTTTGTGCAAGGCAAACCCTGGCCACCAGTCACTCTCACAAACCTGATGTGTCAGAATGACAACACAAGTAAAATTCCGCAGGAAAATAGGTGGTACAAGAAATACCCCCATCCCAAAACACATGGGAGTACTGTACCCAAATTTTCAGTGCACTTTTTATCCTGCCTCAGTGCTGTGGCTTTGTCCCCAGGACAGGTACCTGTGTACCTTGGCAGGAGCTGCTTGTTCACAGAACCTGACATTGACTACCCTTTTAATGTCATTTTTGGTACATAGCAGCTATTTTTTGCTTGCAGCTGCTTGTTCCTTCTTCCTTCTATAAAAATTAGGAAGAGATTTGACTATATTGTCTAAAAAAAACAATTGTCTGAAAATAATCCAACAGAAAATTAACAGCTATGAGAACATTTGAAAAGAGCAGACGTAGAGGCAAGCAGTGTTAGAAAAACAAGTAACAAATTAGAAACCTGGAGAGTCATTGCCGATATTATGACAAGCTGCCTCTTTAAAACCTACTAGAAATAAACAGATTCACAGTATTAATTAGGGAATTGGCAGTTGGGTACAAGAAAAAGGGAAGAGAAAAAAAGCTGATATTCTTGAAAATACTGAAATTGCAAAGCTGTTTGCCTCCATTAGGTTAAACGCTGCAATTTAAGCACTCTGTATGTCAGCTCATGAAACTGCAGTGACAGAAGTCTCAAAAAAAAGGGCTTTTTTTTTCACTGCCTAGTGAGTAATAATCAGTCAGAAAAACAGAAAATTCCCCCTGGTTTGCAGAAAGGTACAGTTGTGCTATTGGCTTCCACAAGGTGGCCTCTGCCAGTCATTCTACCCTGCAGTGACACCCCTGCACAAGCTCTGTGTCCTGTAGGCTCAGATTTATTCCTGCTTTTCACCCCAACCCCTCTTCCTCCCCTGCAGGACTGGACAGCACACAAAAAAACATGAAAAGGAGCATGAAAAGGATAAGGACATAAGAAACATGTATGGAAAAAAGCATAGAAACACCCCTGATTTTTCTTGACAGTATATCCCTTAGCTATTCATGCTGAAAAGAGAAGATTCCTCCTTTGTCTCAACCAGCAGTGCAAGTAAACACCATCCAGATCATATTCAGAGACTCATGTTGAGGGTCTATCCCTACAGTAAGGTTTCACCCTGATTGTTTCTCATAAAAATTCATTGACAGTGAATGAGCTCTCCTCACATTCCATGGAGGAGCCTGCACAACAAACAGTTCCCTACTTTTTTTTCTTTCTTTTTTTTTTTTTTTTTAAACACTTTTCATCTTAAGTGAAGCTGATGTGGCCTTATCAAAGCTGAAATGCTGAAGTCAAGTGTCAGGCATTAATACAAATGTCAAGTGACTGCAAACTTCTGGCTGAAGAGATATTTCCATGATTGCAAGGCTGGCCTCAGATTTGGAAAGCCTGGTTAAATCTCATCGTTTGTGCTCAGCTTCTGAGTGACCTTGAACAAGCTCTGAACTTCAGGTTCCCAGCAATTATTTACAAAGTGAGTGATTTTTCTTGACTCCCCCTCTGTGTCCTCTCCTCTCTTTGGCCTGCTTGTTTCTTCAGCACAGAAAGTATAACTTATTATTTACAGTGTGGTTCAGTTTCTGTAGCAATATTCAGTTTGACTGTAACAGAATAAATGGAGAGGATCTATACAAAGAAAAAATACTTCTAATTTAAGCCCAAGTTCTTTACCTAAAAGTAACAACAGTTCACAGAACAAGGTCACAAATAGCTTTAAGTCCAAGGATGTAAAAACTGTCCTATCTTTGCTATCTGCTAGAAAGAGGCCTCCAATTCTTTTATTTGCAATATACAAATTTTACAAGGAAAAGAGATAGATAATATGACCTACCCAGTCAGAGAGAAAAGCCTGCCCTTAAAATCTGGAATCTTCATATTTCTATTTGTGCAGTTTCCACAATGAACTTCATAAAAGGTTGATACCAGTTTAAAATAGAGAGTTCTTTGTGCAAAGCCACATGCTTTATTCAAAGCACAAAATATCTTCCGGACAAAAACATGTTCTGCTGAAATAAACAAACACGGATCAGAGAAAAGATAAACTTAAAAGAACCCTCTGGGTTTCAGCAGATTGCAGCTTACAAGTGACCATGTATTTTCTCCCCCATGCAGTCTCTTTCTGTCCATCAGTTGCTGTGCTTTCTTCTTTTAAACTCGTGCCTCAAAAACTGCAAATCTGCTGTAGTATTTTTATACACTAACACTGAGGACCCCTTATGAACTTGCTTTGTGTGCCTAAATTAATCCCTGGCATTCAAGGATGAATTTGGAGACATTAATATTCCCTGCAGGTGGCTGTTGTGGGGCAAATCAGAAGGGGGAAAACAGATGGTATTAGATTATAAATTGGGGTGCCAGAGTTACAGTGAGGTTGAAGGACTCTCTATATGCACAGAATTCTGCCCTGGCCTTTATGGAATGAATAGAAAAAGATAGAAGACAGAGATATCAGCTACTGCACAGGACTGGATAATTCTAGAAATGTGATTCTATATTTTTTTTGGTAGAAAAAGCTACATCACATGCCTACAGCATGCAGGAGGACAGCAAAAAGGAGATAGAGGGCATGAGGACATAGCAGAGATCACATGCCATCTCCTGACAAGACCGCTTGAAGGAAAAATGGTAAAAATTTTATCAAAAGAGAAAGCAAAGGTTTTAAGATAGTTTTCCTATCACAAAGTCAACGAGAGGAAGGTAAAGGGGTAGGTTAGGATCAATTTCACATGGCCTCTGGTTTTCTTAACACTTTTCTCAGGATGATGGGAGAAGTTGTTTTCTGGAGATCATTCTTCTCCATCGGGGGACCTGGATAAGTTGTCTAAATTTAGCCTGGAAAGATGAATCCCTTGTCAAGCAAAGTCTGAAATGCTGTCCACTGACACCTTCCTCCAGTCTCAGCTCTAATTTTTTTATGTTCTTCCTCCCGAGTCTCTCCACAATGGCCCCATCACACCTGAGCAACCTAACAGAGAACAGGCATTCCCAAACAAATATCCCAGAATAATATGTATCCTCAATATCTGCTACAGGAAACAAGTTTCTTGAAACTGCCTTTCAAAAGCAGTTTTTAGAGAATAGCCTATTACAAGATGGACTTGAGAAAATCAGGCAGCTTCTATTCTCTACTAGCTCATGTTCTAAATATTTTATTAGTCAACTTTTTCAGTTTTGTGAGAAAAGAGAAGTTAAAACAAGAATAACTACCCAAAACTTGTTCAATTTTAAATTAATAATAAAGTAAAATTCAGGGCTTTTCAGTCCAGACTATCTTTTATTTCTTCTGTCACATTTTCAAAAGGAAGCAAAAGCAAACATTAAGATATCAATTTGGTTGTCTACACATTGGCAGATTTAGTGCTGCTGCAGACCTCAGGAGACTACCAGGCACAGGATCTAAAGAGCAACTTCCCCCTTCTGCAGTGCTTGAGGAGTCTGGTTATGCCCCTTTCTCTGTATTTGTGCTCTAGCAACTGAATTGGAGCTGAATTATCATGGTTGCATGGAAAACAGCAAAGACAAAAAATTGCCTAACACATAAAAACCTGATATGAGGTCTTAAAAGGAAAACCAAGGTAATTTAAAGCTTTTAATCTGATTTCTAAAGCTGGCTAAAATGTGGTTCTGGAACATTTAGGGATTTGTATGACTGAAAATCTCACTAATCTGGTCTCCAATCTCTATTACATTCCTTATGTGAACCATGAGGAACCTGCACAGTTCTTAACACAAACCTACATCCTCATCAGTGGGACCAGTACTGGATTCCTCCTTTATAGGCCACATTTACTGCTGTTATCTGAATCCAAAGTTTAAAAAAAGAAGAGACTGCTGGCAAAAAGGAAAAAAAATCAAAAAAGAGAACAGAAGAACATAGAAAAACAGAGATCTTATAAACTTTATGTCTTGAAGAAAGATGAGTGCTTTTATATTTTCACTTTACCTAAGGGCTTTATTCATATATTGGTAGAGACAGAGAAGAGTTATCCAGTGACTGAACCACTCTTTGGGTCAGACCATGAATGTCAAAACACTTCATAAAAGATACCTGAACAGAAAGCCGGTTTGTGGGCTGCTTCACTAAAAGAAAAAAAAAAAAAAAAAAGTATTCAGATCAAAAAGCAACATGAACATATCTGGAGCACACTTAAATCACAGACCATACCATTTTGCAGACACTCATAGAAAATTCAAATCAAAATCACAGTTTTAACTCCAGCAGAAATCACTAATTCAAGGAGACACTAACCTTAACATGCACTAGGCTTAAAAGGAATTTCAAAGTCTTTGCTCTTTGAAAAGGAAAAAAGCAAGACTAAAATTTCCATTATCTTAACCTTAGAAAATAACTTAGAAAAGTTATTGAAGTATGAATTATAATAGTATTGGGATGCAATATTTATTACACAAATTTATTGACCATAAGCTTTGGAAATGTTTTATTATTATACAGAAGTGCCAAGCATCAATCACTTTCTTGTGAAACAGCAAGGAAAGAAGATTGACCTCTCTGCCATTTATGAAACAGCTTAGGATATATTTCCATGTCTCGCAGCACCTACAGCCACAAAACAGCCCAGGAAGAGGGGAGGTTAATCTGTGGATTGTGATCTGGGTGTCAGATCTTTGTGGTGTTCCTAAATGGGGCAAACTCAGGATATCCATTCAAACAAGATTTAACAAGTGAATTTGGTAATCAATTCCTCTTGAATTTGTCACTGGCAGTGATCTGACCCCTCCAGAACAAGAGCAGCCCATTGAGCTCATTCACAGCCCAGAGCTGCCTTCAAGACAGGGTTTCAGGATATCAACACTTCAGGAGGACAACTGCCCCCTTACTGGATTTCAAGCTGTTTGTGAAGTCATCCAGATGTGCTCCTTGAAGGGATGGATTTTCCAGGCATGCTGGATGCTTTGAACATTCTGCCCAGGTGGCTTCTAAGGAAAGGTAGCCACACACTCTCCCTCTGAAAGTCCCTCTCTCTGGCAAGGTAGGACAGCCCTGGAGCTCTGCAGAGGCACTCGGATCTCAGTTATTTCCCACAGCTGGGAATTGCATCTGTCCTTCCTCCTATGCTTCTCACATATCCAAAGAATTCAAGTTCTGCCTAAGTATTCAAGCAGGGTATAAATTACAGCTTGGCTAGAAAGGTCTTCCACAGGAAGTTGTTCCCAGTTTCTTTCTGGTCTAGTACTTTAAACAAACAAGCAAACAAACAAACAAACAAACACATACCCCAACCCCAAATTACCAAAGCACAGTCTATTTTCATTTCTGATCACTGGATGAAAATCTGGTGTTCATTTTCAACCCTAGAAATTACTACCAAGACCTCAATTTCAGAGTTCCTCACAGAGACAAATTTCCAAGTATTTTCAAACACCCATTCCCTGAAAAGTGAAGACATTTATGCAGGCACAAGAAGGAGACACCCCATTTCAAAATCCATTGCATACAGGGAGACACTATTGAAGTGTGCAGGGAAGCAGCTACCCATGTTGTCACAGTGTGTTTAACCAGCCAAGTGACAACAGAACTGCTTTTTCCTCTCCATCACCAGAAGAAATATTGCTTAAGCTTCTATATTCACAACACCTTTTCTGTCATTCTTTTCTTAAGCTACTCTTGTTTGCTCAGTGTATTTAGCAGACATTTATCTCACTCTATCAGCAAAGATTAAAGACTCATACTACCTAGTAATCCAATTACCTTGCATGAGAAAAGCAAATGTATCTTTGGTCAGTGCCCACAGAGCTCCAGGAATCCATCACAATATAAAATGAAATCTAATTAATTGTGTGCTTTGGTTTAGCTTCATCCACATCATTATTTCATTCGTTTCTAATGGATATGTTAGCAGAGATTTAATAGTTTTAAATGCACAGAGCCAATGGGTCAGCTTACCCTAAGGTCAGTGTTCAGATAATTATATTTTTAAAGAATTGTATCTGAAAAAATTTACTTGTGGTGGGAGACACTAAGGAAAGAGAGTTACAGAGCCTTGGGATAACATAGCACTTATGCAGAAGTCTGAGTGTTTTACAATTCCACTGATCCTCATTTTACATTTTGAGAGAAGGGGACTCTCATCAAATCTTTTTTGCTTCGTATTTTCCCACAACCTATTAAAGCATCTGGGGGAGCCCTGAAGTAGCACAACACTTATCCAAATCCCAGAGGCAACCAGTCATCTGAGTAAGGTTTGGTGTAGGAAAGAAACAAGCCCACAGTGTAATGCTACAGATAAATGGGTTAGTGTGATATAATGAAAATACACTGGGGAGTAGAAAAATGGGCCTGTGGTCCTGCTTAGTTATTTGGGAACCACACTGCATCTCCAGGCTGGGACAGAGGCATGGAAGGGCTGTGAGAGCCAGAGGATAAACCAACACTTCTGTAAAAGTGCAGTAAAACAGCAGAAACAAAGAAGGCCTCTCAATATCATTTAACCAATAGAGTGTTATAAAGCAACTTGCCCACAACTGACAAGTCGAGTTTTTTAGATAGTGAAAGACAATGGCTGGAAACATAAAGCAGACAAGAAAAAAGTCATCACAGTAAAGTTGCAAAACAATCTGTTAACAGCAAGGTGATTAGCCATTAGGAGAAACTACTTATAGATGTGGTAAAGTCTTCATTATCTGTGACAGTTGAATAAAGGCTAAAAGCTATCTAAAACGTATGACAAAGTTGTAGGAAAAAAACTCACAGAATGCATTAAACCGGAGATCAAATTAGACAGTAATAAAGTTTCTTCCCAACCTTGAAAGCCATTGAAAATAACATTATTTTCTTGAATATATTAAAATGAGACAAGACATAAATATTTTACTGAGTCTGAATAGTTTTTTCTGTAGGAAAAGAAAATGTTTTATCCTTAAGTGGTTAATATCTTGTTTAATCAGTGCTTGCACTTTGTGATATACCAGAGCTCTAGGAAAGAAACTAGGGAAGAACAGCAAGATCTGTCTCACCAAATAAACAATCTCTTATGAACACCAACATCCCTATTTTCCAAGAGTATACAAAAGTATATATGAAATTTACTTCCATAACTCCACTCCTTTATAAAAAGCAAAATCACCATCCATTAAGCCAATAGGATTTTAAGAACTGAACGCACTGTCTTGTCTCCTGGTACCCTTAGTCCTTTCCTTGCTTCCCTGCACTGTAGCTGGTAGGATATAAAGCAAGCTTCCCTCAGCCTTCCTGTGGTGAGCACACAGGTTTGCAGTGAAGGTTTCCTTGGGCACAACCCTTGAATGTGTGCCTGACTGCTCCAGGGGAGTCGGCACGTGGGCACAGGGAACTACAGCCCTGACATCAACTTCAACAAATTTCACATGTCCACATCCAAAGCCCTCCTCCAGAGAAATGCTAAAAAACCCCTGACCTGACAAACGCCTCTATTCCACAGAGTTACTGAGCTGCCAGACTGTAGCATCCAAGGCTCCATACCGAGAAGCTGTGGGAAACTGCACTGTGCCGTGGCCACAATCAGCACAGCGTGGCTGCCGCACAAACCCACGCTGTGCTGGTGTGTGTGCACACACATCTGCTGTACTTCAAACAAAAAGATGTGGAACATGCTTCCAGCCTTCAGTCTGGTGTCCAAAGCAAGGTGAAGGCATGAGAAGGCAGCCAGGCTGCAGCCCACCAACACCAGCAGCCCCGCCAGAGTCACACCCATCCTCAGCACTCCACACGCAGCTTGTGCAGCTTGCAGTCAAGCCATAATGTATGTTAAACCAGACACAAAACACTGACTCTTTCACTTGTTTTGAGGGTGATGATTCTAGCTCTTGGTACTTCGTAAAAAAGGAAGAATATTTAATATTTGTAACAAAATAAAAGCAACCTGCCCTCAAAACACACATGCACATAGAGACTCAGGCAAATCTAGGGGGTTATACAGCAAAGTAGTGTTAATTTGACATTGAGCTTTGCTCCCAGTTGGTTAATTGTCAAATATAAATGAAATTATGTTGCAAACTACACACAGATCATTTTGACTCGGAAGTTGAAGAGTATGAAAGGCCCGAGACAGAAAAGAGAATCAAGGGGAAGGAAAAACAGAAAACAAAACAAAAAAATCCAACAAGGAAAAAAAAAAAAAAAACAAAGGAGGCAGGGACATGATGACAGTTCAAAGAAAATATAACACAAAGCTGATTCTATTTGCTTGAAGCTCATGCACTGCTACTGAAGTTGCCTACTTTATGAGGCTGGTCCTAAAGACAAGTACAAAGGGAAAGTTAGTCAAAAAATCAATTCTATTCTTTAAGTTCCCAGCAGTTCCCCTGCATCCATCAATAAAATAACCAATGCAGTATTTTTTGTTCTGTGCAGTGTGGCCTTAAAACAGGTAGAAGAAAGTATTAGAAGAAATCACACACAGAGTCATGCCAAGCCATTGTAAAATTGAAATTACATGGAGAAATTAATGAATGAAGCTAGGATATGACTCATGCAGTCCTCCTTTGTCCCAGAGGGAAAGTTTAAAAGGGCATCTCAAACAGGTATTTCACAACCATGACTTTATGTGTGAATGAAAGTCAGAAGCCCCACTGAGGGGCTTGCAAAATGTCCAGAAGCACAACGATCTATATTTTCCTCAAAAACACCACTTACATCTTTCCAAAAGACAAAAATAGATATAACAACACAGGATTTACTTAACAAGGTATAAACGAATTAGATTTGAAGTCAATGCAATCTACCAACTGGTCAACATAGCCACATAAAGCCATTTCTGAAGAATCAAGCAGCCTTTTCCTCTTTAAGCAAAATATTTCCAACAAAGTAGAACTTGAAGCCTCCCAAACTGTTTTCTCTACTTGGTCTTGGAGAAAGAGCAGCTCACTGCACATAGATTGCAAAGTATTACAAATTCCTACCTGTCTGTACTGCACGGAGGCAAATGGAGGTAGAGATCATTAGAGATCATTGCTGAGACCTTCAGAAGCCACACACAGCTTGCCTTTCACTGGGCTCCTCAAGGCCTTCATGTGGTTCTTTCTTGAAGAAAGGTGGTTTTTACTTCTTTAATCATAAACTCATTATCTCAGTTGGATGACTGCTTGCTAATGTCCTGCTGATTCTGTGATCTAAATTTAGCACTCAGGTTCTCAGAGTCAACACTGGCTACAGCCCTCTGTTGGTATGAGGTATGGCATCTCTTTTCGTGATCCTGCTTTTTATTTAAAAGTTAGACACTATCCTTCTGAACAATTTAAATAAGTTGCTTATTAGAGTTTCTGTCAGGTTCTTCAAACTTAGCATAACTGCTATTGAGGCAAAAACACCAAAAGTTTCATGAAATAAAAAAAAAAAGCAGAAAAAACCTACAGAGGTTTTGGAGTGGTCACTGGTGTGCAGCACTTAATTAGTCTCTTTTTATTTCCAGTACAGAAATGTAGTTTGACTTTCTGCAATATATAACCAATCTCCCTAAAAGAGACATTGCAAGGTAGTTGTGATTCTTAATTGCTTTTGTTATTACTCACTAGTCAATCCCTTTGAAGAGCTGAGCTACAGCTTGGCAGCTGCACCTTCCACAACTTCACTGGGATTTGCAGGTGTTCAGCAACTGCCTGGATTTGGTTGTTTGCTGTTTGACAGATATGCTATGCTCATCTTCCTCACATAATGGAGTAACACCTTGGGAAGCAACTACACAAGTAGGATGAAAAATGCTTTTTTGAGTTTTTTTCTCTCTCTCTTCTGCATGAAAATATGTTGGAAACCAGAGCTAATCTTCCCATTTGGCTTAGTGTAGGCATTTCTGTGGCATACCAGCCCTCCCTGGTTTGCCCTTATATAATTCTAGGCACATATGTTTCACTTGCAGTGCTTTCATCTCCAATGTGATTCATATTTTTCCATGTTTGCATGCACTGATTCAGTTATGGATGCCACTGTCAACCAGCAGGCCTCTGATGGGTCTCACAAAGAGGTTCCTAAAGCAGCCAAGGAAATCATGGTCAAGAAATTGAGTCCAACAAGGCAATGCTGGTGAGCCAACAGTACCTGTTTTAAACCAGAGCACACCAGTGGTGATTCAAGAGCTTGCAGGTGCCATGCTGAAGCACTGCTACCGTTTCCTATAATTTGCTCACATGTCCTTGACACTTAGAAATTTCAAAAGAACTCAAAGATAGTGTGGCACTTGGGGATCCTGAGGCTCTGTCTGCAAAGACACTGCCCTGAAACCAACACGAAATCAGCACAAGAGAACAAGGTGTGGAATGCAATTCCTTGCAGGCTTCATGCCAATGTCAGCACAGCCAAGGAATGGCATCCCTCACATTCCCTTCTTAAGCAGGAGCATTGAGGGTGAACTTTGAGCAATGGAGCCAGCACTGGTTATGGAATCACTCTCCAGACCTGAATTATGAGAGGCTGCCAGCACCTTTCATCAACATGCATCATATTGCTTAGTTAATGGACCCTGAAAAGGATCTACTATTTTTCAATATTTTTTCTCATTATTGTAAATAGATGAGATTCTGCTCCAGGCCACATAAGAAAGATGAAAAATTAAGAGGAAGAGACATGAAAAAATGCAGAGAATGTGAAGAAAGAATGTGAATGCTCTTATTTTTTTTTTCCCTCAGCAAGGTATTTTCTTCCCCTTGAAAAAACTAGCAGTTGCCCTGAGAAGAAGCCAGTTGAAGTTACTTGGAATGCAAGATGGGACAAGCATTCAAAAGAAGCAATACTTTCAGTAAAAAATTATTTACTAGTTTCAACACTGTATCAGCATTTTTTTCCCTAATTGGCGATTCTAAATCTCTTTTTAAATGAGAAAAACCACAAACTTGGTTAATGGCACAAATATGAAATCTAAGCATAAAAAATTGTTAAGTTTTTACAACATGCTACACAGATTTTATCAAAGCAGCTCATTTAGCTGTGAAAACAGTTCTTCTGAAATAAAAAAGGTACCTACATAAGCTGTCTGGTCTGAAAAATGCCTTCTGTGAATCCTAAGAAGTGAACCAAACCCCACATTCTCAAAAGCCCTATTTTTAATGCTACTTTTAATCCAAATTTTAGCAATCCATCTGTGCATTTGAAACAGAGTTACTGAATTTATCACCATTTAAACCTGTGTAAACACAAAGTCATGGCAGCGCATGAAAACAGAATCTTGACAGAGGCGGTTTGCTGCCATTTGCAGGCTGAGATGAATGTGGTGATCTCTTCTCAAATTAGTTCCATCTTTCTTTTTCTGATTGAAACACGTTTCAGCTTTAAGGATCTCTCAGCTGATATATTTATTATATATATGCATATGTTTTTTGCTATTAATTTGTTAAGGAAAACCAAAGCAAATTTAAGAACAGACGAACTCTGCGATTTGCAAACCTGACGTTGAAGGTGTCCTTGCTCTGGGGATTTAACTTGAAAGTTTAAAGGAAGGAAACAGACTGATAACCCTATCTCCATAGTATTTCCATAAATATAATTGCTGGTGGTGTCTTTTGGATTTTATGGGGGTTTTTGGTTTTTTTTGGTTTTTTTTTTTTTTTCATTTGTTGGGTTTTGTTGTTGCTGTTGTTTTTTTGTTTGTTTTACTGAACTAGTTAGGTAGATGTACAAACACAAAATGAGCACAGAGAAATTATAATCTTGTAACTACCATAGTCCTGACTGCTGGAATGAATCTTCAGGGCACCACTTAATATTCAGATGCACAAAAAACCATTTAAATAATGTTAGGGTTGGGCTGTGCCACAAACTGACAGATGCTGGGCAATTCAAAGTTAAGGATGACACTTCATTACCACTGTTCTTAACAAGGGAAAGCAAAAGCATGTAAATTAAGGATATAATTTCAGCCTTTCAAATGAATTCTTCAGGATTTATTGGTGTGTTACAACGGTAATGTTATTTTAAACATAGTTTTCTGTATGTTAAGTGCCAGAGACCTTGTCTGTATTCAGGCAGTAACAAGTATAAAAAACTTTAAGGAAAGTAAGTGATAAAGCAGAAGAGTCAGATTCCCAGTGAACTGCTAAATAAATCTGTGTAAAAATCCTACCATATTTCTGGGAGGGGAGTGGGAAAAAGACGGTGATGGTGTGAACTTTCAACATCATACCAAACACAAACACAGAACGTAAAGCTTAGCAAAAACTGAAAAAGAATGTTGCTGAACTATTATTCACACATGGAACTCTCATTTTATAATTTATTAACCTGTGAAGCCTATGTCACACTCTCAAATATTTTTTATAGGGAAGAAAAGTGAGATAATTTCCTAGTCATACTTGATCTTTTTTAGAAAAGAAAAAATGAATGAAAGAAAATCTATCTGAAAATTAGCACATTTGTTACTACAGATTCAGATTTTCAGGCTCCTCATTAGTTGAGTCCCACCCATGACACAGGATTATATATATAAGTTTAAAAACATACAAAGAGAAAAAGAGACTTCAGCAGTAAAAAGCATGAACTTCTGTGAATCTGAATTTTAAAAAGAGACAAGAAATAGAAAAAGGAACAGAAATATCTAGTTAAGTAAAGACAAAGGGGACAATACCGTAAATATACAATTGCATAGTATAAAACATATCTTCAAAGCAACTGAAGCTTAAAAATTCAGAAGTCTTTGAAACCATATACAACCACATAGAAAATTGAAATCTACCTGTCAAGACCAACAATTCAACTACATATCTGAAGGATTGTTTTACAGGTCCAACACACATTTTCCTGAATTCATGCCTTTTATTTCAGTGCCTTGTTTAAAGAAACCATACTACACAAGATATTTAAGTACTAGCCTTCTTTAATGCTAAAACCAAAAAGGTTGTCTCACTCACAGTGAAAGATTCAGGGTTCTTATGCAATAAGAACACTGCTATATTTCAAGCAGTTACTTATTTCACCCCATAACCAACTCAGTTGGATATTTACATATTCTGGGACAACATGCTTGAACCAGCAAAGTACCATGAATTAAAAAAACAAGAAACAAAACCCTCAAACAAACACAAAAAAACACCAACAAAATCAATACTAATGAAAACAAAATTGAAAAAAAAACCCCATACAATGAAAAAGAATACTCACTTGGTAGAAGCAGGCAAACAGAATCAGGTCAACATGATACAGCTGCAAAACCAAAAACCACATCTGTGAGCCTTTACCAGTTTAAAGGCAGCTTCACTCAAGTGTGCAGCAGGGGATAAGGGAAAAAAAAAAAACAAACCAAACCAAAAAATGCTTCGGAAGAACACAAATGTATATGGATTATGTTTCCAGAAAAGGCAGTGTTCCTACCTTGCTATATTGCTTCAGAAATAATATGTAACATAAAACATTTAAAGTTGCCAGCAGTGGAGAATTTGTTCAAGTTCTTATGAAGAGAAAACTTCTTTGAAAGAAGTGTGCCTTTTTTTAGTTCCCCTGAATTCTCCTAATGACATACTTTGAATCAGCAAGTGAAAAGGATGAGTGAAGATAGCCTAAGCTTCCTTGATTCTAGAGGATATGAGCATCACAGTGTCTAAAGTTAGCATATGAACCAGTTATCTGATAAGTCACACAGAAAATTATTCATCAAAAAAATCCAGCCTCAATCCTTTCAAAATCCCCTTAAAGGAAATATGCTTACAACCTACCAATACCGTATTATTTTTATTTCATTAAATTTAACATATAATTTTCTTACCCTCTTTTCTTTTGTATTTTTAAATACCTGAAGCTCAATATTTTTCATTCTACCACTTTCAGCTCCAAATTCTCCCGTATGAATGAATCTCAGACCTGGTTTTTTTTCTCTTTTCTCTTGCACCTAATTTTCTTTACATTTACAATCTTTGAAATCAATAGCTTTACAGTCTGAGACAAAGATAATGTAAAAATACATATTCAAAAAAATCAAGATGCATCTTAGATCACTTTGGCAACTAAATATAAAATTACTTTGCCTTACCTTTTAACATGTCAAGGCAGCTGAACAGAGGTATAAGTGGGGGAAAGAGCTGAATCCCATAGTTACAACTTTTGCTGATATGCTCAATACCAAAGACTGTTAAATTAGTTAACATTTTAAATAATAGTTAAAATTAAAAGAAGAAAAATCATAGGGAAAAACATACTTCCTAATGGGACTTGGTTGTGTGTATTTCCTAAGCCCTTCTCTCCAAAGTGATTGCAGAAATATAAACAGCACTAAAACTTCTGATTAGAGATTTTCTAAATCTCTTGTGCTTCTTGCACCCAAGAGAACCCAAATTTTCCCTTCTCCCCAAGTGGCTTCCCTCCCTGTAGCTGAATTTCAAAGCTTGCAGTTAAAATGAGAGGGGACACTGGTCCTCAGAGTGAGCCCACATGTAGCAAAATTCCCCAGCTACTTCATCTGGAGTGATTCCACAGGATTGGTTTCCAGGCCAAGAACCAAATCCTGGAGAGCTGCAGGAGCCAGAAATGTGCCAGCATGACCTGCCCTTTGGGCAAAGGGAGAATTTCCACTCTGCAGTTTCCTCTGACTGAGGCAGCATGCCAAGAGATGCTCCCAGCCTGGCAGCACATCCCTGATATCCTGAAGTTGATGCAGAGGGTGTTTTCTCACCCTGAAGCAATTTACTGACACATTCGTGGGGACTGCTGTGGATTTTGTTTTGTTTATCATCTTGCTAATGAAGTGTTTGTTTGTGTGAGTGCAAGTGCTCCAGGAAGAAACCTCCAATTTATCATGCTTGTGTTGACATTGCTTCATCTGCAGCCTAAACACAAGCAGAGGCTGCACAGAAATCTTATGGGTGGTTAAGTGTTTAATGCCATGTCTAGCACACCAAGGAGAGCTGGCAAGAAACCCCATGGATTAGGTGACGTGTGTCTCTCCAAATCAGCAGCTGGTTTGGACAGTTGTATGACAGTCAGAACAATGTTCTTAGTCCTGCAGCTTGGTGAGGAATATAAAGAAAAATGGAAAATGTTCCAGTAACTTATACAGCACAGAGCAGATCTTAATGAAAATTCCATTCTATTTTAAAGAGGCAGATTATTCAATATATATATACACCTGCAGCAGGCTCAAGCCTGTTGAAAAATTTGCTCCCATATATGAGAAGGAGGAAATGTACTGATGAACTGAACTATTGCTGCCAAGCAGGAGAAATAAAGTGCAAAGGAATAGGAAAAAGAAATCAATTTCCCTTATCGCTCTCCAGCTGCACATTGTGTTTCTGTCTGTCATGCTTATATAGGCAAATCATTGTATTATCTTTCCTCCTGTGGACAGTTCCATTGAAGCATTTGTGAAATGGAGGATGTGTATCACTCGTCAAAGGCTGTGACCCTGATGATAAATCTGTACACCTCCCTGAAGGAGTCCCTGCTGTGCTCCTCGGGCATAGATCTGCTCCACAACATACGGGTTCAGAGCCAACCCTATACTATCTGGAAGATTTTCTTCTTACATTAGAATTCAGCTGGGGACAAAGCAGACTTTTAAAATGGTTGATATATCCCTGAGACCTAAGATTTGACTGTTTCCATGGTACTTGTAGAAGGTCCACAAACTTTACAGTGCTGAATAGGCTGCTGAGAAAGGGATGACCAGTGTTACTCTGGCCTGTTACACCTGACAGCTTTAAATAGAATGTGTTTACTTGTGAGGGCTGCCAGCTGAGAGGAAAAAACAAGCCACAGTGAACACCTTTTACATCAAGAGCTGGAACCCAGAGGTTCTGGTACCTTGAATTCTGGTGTACCCTCCTACTGCCTTGAAAGTTCTTCCAAGTAGAGGCCTTTTACATCTCTTTGCCCAGTAAGCCAGAACCAAAAACCAATATTTGTAGGGAGCCATTTGCATTATCAAAAGCATCCTATTTTCTAGCTGACAGTGAGGGTCCTGCCAACAACAGCAGACTGCATGCATAGTAAGGAGGACCAAGCAAAATCCGAGCTTTGGCAACTTGCTGCAGCTCAGGATCTTTCCCCATCTTATCCCTCAGCCCCCAGATCTCTAGTCATTCAATTAAGTGCCTTGGGATTTGGGATTGGAAGGTGCTAGGAGGATGTCAGTTATCATTAGAATAATTATCAGACTTAGACATTATGCATTATTTATTATAAATATTTATTCATTATTGTGTCCCAGATTAATGCAAGCTACTTGAGGCAAATCTATTTCCTATGGAAGTATTAGTGAGAGAAATTCTGAAGCAGAAAAAAGGAAGCTACCAGCCAAAAAAATAAACCTTGCCACACTCCTTCAAGGAGTGATAGAGAGAGAGGAAAAAGAGACAGAAGAAAGTTTTAATAAGATAATTGATCCTAAAGCTGTCAGGTTGTATTATTGACAGTATGCAAGCCTCTTCTGGGAGCACAGATGTTGATCTAATATATTTGGTCCATGATCTAATTTAATATGTTAGATGTCCTCTTGGTAGGCTGTAAATTTTCTTCCAGTTCTTTGGGGGGAGAAAATGAGAAAAAAACCTCATAGCTTCAAAAACTGTGTGCTTAAGATTTTTTCAGCAAATAAGTTTACATATTGTGTAAGATAAACTGGAGGAGCTTTTTGTACCTAATAAAATTGTTCTGATTTTTGTCTGTCAAAATCTGGTCTAGTATGAGTAGCCCACAAAGTAGAATTGTGGTTAACAAAAATTCCACCTTAGCTTTGCTACCAGTTGTTCTTAATATGGTTTATTATTTTTCTTAGCACTACAATGACAGCAAAGGACTGGGGCAGAGCCACCCTTTGGGCTGCACGGACATGTAACATAGCAGGAGGTAGATGAGATACACTTTGACCATGAGGCAAATACTAGAATTATCAGAACAGACCACCTCTGCAAGCTTAAATGAAGGCAAAAAGAAGCTAAGAGATTTGCTCAGCCTCATAAGTCCAACAGTAGTGAAATTAGCAGAGGCCTCTGAGGTTTTGTGAGCTGACACGTGGCAATTTTATCATTAAAAAAAAAAGGACCGTGAAAATTAGTTTTCCCTCTGTGTGCATATATTTTTTAGAAAAGACTGCTTTACAAAATAATAAATAAACAAAATATATGGGTGTGTGAAAATGTTGCAATGCTAAATCCTTTAACCCACTACTCAAGTTTGACATTCTTTTCCCCTGTATTTTCCTATTAGTGAATATGTCCATATAGTCTCTTCTTATATTTACATGAGAAATCTTCAGAAAAAAAGGAAACTTTTCTGGGTTTATGTTTGAATTCACCTTAACCCAGGAAATAATGTTGTATAGCACCCTAGTAATATAATAATAAATTTAAAACTAAAATCTTACTTTTTTGGGTGTATTTCTTTTTCTTACTCTTTTGACTCTTTATACTTTTAAAAAATCAGAAGGGACCAGAAAAAGAGGAATAAGAAAATGGATTAATATATCAATATGATTCCTCATTATAAAGGCCAGCCTTGGTGGGTTTTTGCTCTTCTGCTCCTTTTCTTCAGTCTCAACATTGGATCTAAAAAGGGAATGTCTGTCCATATTCAGCAGTCCTTCCACACCACTGGATAGGAAATATGGGTTTTTGATGTTTCAGAACTACTCACTTGGCATCTAACCATAACATGTCACTTGTATTAGAAATCAAAACTCTTACAGGTCCAGACCTGCAGCAAGTGGCTGCCAGGAGATGCAGACACTCATGTAAAGCAAAATCACTGTGCTGCTGCCGTTGCACTGAAAACTTCTTTAGTCCACAGATACAGAGCAGCAGCTGGGCAACATCAGCCCAGCTGTGTATTGACCCCAGCATCCTGCCCCAGAGCAAACATAGAGTTAACACAATCCCATTGTGACATTTCTGTGGAATACTCTCCCAGCTTACAGTGACCTTCAGGCAAGGTCTTTTTTAAAACAAGAGTGAACTCAACAGCTGAGTATCACCAGAAATCTCTTTGGATCTTGATATATGACAAGGAAGAAAGAAAAAAATGCTTATGTTGCCATGACATAAATAGTGGAAAGTTTCCTTCTGACAGTCCATAGAGGAGAAGGTGAGCAGCAGGTTAATTGCATTCTGATGGGAGATTTTAGATGTAAGTTTCCTATCTCTGTTTCTATCTTTCCTTAATGTTGTCACAACATTTTGATGTTAGTTTAATGCAAACAGGATTCAAGCTATGAGTATTTATATTCTTGTTGGTATAGTTCCATCACAGTGAAAGACAAGGAATCAGCAATCTACCAGCCAGTTAGAGGCAGAAGGGGCAGAGAGAGAAGAGAGTTGCTGTTATACAGCAAGTGAAACTTAGAAACTTCTTTAAAGAATTTTAAATGAGAACCAGACTGGCACTTGCATGTAAATGACCACTGTGTTTATCAGAGCAGGAGAGTGATGAATTTGAGTACACCAATCCTCTAAAAATGGGTCCCTTGGACCCTGCTTGAAGCCTTCTCCTGTCCTAAGGCAGTGTGGAGCAGAAATGTTCTGCCTGACCTCTTTTAACCCAGATCATTTAAAAAGTGAGAGCAAGGAGGAAAGAAGTTTTGAGTGAAGGAAATAAAGAAGAGGTGTTCACAGCTTCTTACTGAATTTTATAGTTCTGCAAACTGGGACACAGTGAGGATAAGTGGCAGACCAATACTCTTCCAAGGATGTAAATCAGTTTTTCCATTGCTTTTCTATCCTTATCCCCTTTCGTTGTGTGCAGAGGTTGAGCCTCTCCAAACGTAAAAAAAAAAAAATGCTATCTGCTTGAACCTAGGATTTAACTTTGGGAAGTAGAAATAAACAACAGATTTAAGTTCACCTTTATATATCTGAAGGGAGGGTGGGAAGGAACCCACCTTCTGATAGTACTGATCAATCTGATGAAAAAATAATGCTGATAGGGAAGAGAATGATCTAAGTGAAGCTCTAAAACAGTTGGGAAGATTAAATGAGTTTTCTGCTTCATACACACCCAAAGAAATCACTACACATATGGAACAAGGAACACCTTTGGATGGTGGGCATTCAGAGCCATAAGGTTGCATCCGAGTCTCTGAGGCTTTCATGCCATAGATCCTTGGCTTGTATCAGATCAGAAAATGTAGTAATAGTCTTTACAATCATGCAATACAAAACTCTACTTTTTAAAAACTCCTTTAAGAGCTTGCAAAATACAGACACAAAACAATGTGAACAAGACTAAGGAAAGACAAAGGAAAGGCAGAATTTGCTCAGTGCATCATTTTACGAAGTAGTGATGAAGAAAGTTAAAGATCTCTTCTAATTATTTAGTGTTGAATATTCCCATTTGTTTTCAGGCTGACTCCTTTAAGGGAATAATTCTGGCTGATGGGAAAATGCTCAATACAAGTCCCATCTTTTAACTTCTGTCTTTTCACTCGTACTTGAGCACCTCAACTCTCTCACCTCTTTCTTTTCCTACATTGGAAGGTGAAGAATTGAAATGAGAGGGACACGCTAAGCCATGTGAATGGCTGAGAAATGTTTCTTTGAGACAGAAGTGCTGCTGTATAGCAGAAAGCAAAGCTGTGCAGGATAAACCCAACAATTTTTTGGCACTAACAAGGGCCAGGAAAGTTTGCAGGCAAAGCTGAGGAATCCAGGCTGATTGCTGGTGGGAAGCTGGCGTGGAGTTGTGCTGAACTCTGAATTAGCTAACAGGAACTCACTGTGCCTACAGTCTGGAGCACCCATGTGTTGCCTCTCTGTTTGCAAATCTATAGGCAGGGCAGGACACTGCCAGTTTAGCATAACATGTCAGAGGAAATCTGAATAGTATAGAATTTGATTCTTAAAAAAATATCATCGGAAACTAGAGATCAGACCATGCTCCGCAAGAAAAAATGTGATGACCACTGATATCCATTTAAGGTTATCAGCAGTAAAACCCAATATAATGAAATAAAAAGGGCTATAAATATCAGAGGAACTTCAGTAGTTGTTCAGTGGTATAAAACACACAGTTCCAATTAAAATAGAGATGACAATGTAATATATTTTGATTCTTACATCTCAGAAATTAGAATTGCCCCGTGACTTTCAGAGATACATTGAATTTTTCTATATCTAACTTTCTTGGTTTATTTGGGCTGCTAAGTCAGCCAAAACATTCTGTCACTTTCTATGTTTTAATTCTGCTGCAAAGTCTATTCAGTTCTCCTTTAAGTGTGTGAGAGTCTCCTACAGGAATGTATCATCAGCAAAAAAGCATTGCTTTTCAAAAGAAAAATACAGCATGTCTCTCTGATAAATATCAGAAAAGTCCCTTGGTGACAGTGATGTACTTCATTCATTTATTTATTTATTACACAAATGCATTCAAAAAGCTCATATCATAAAACAAAACATGGGAACAATCTATGGATATTCCCTTTGCTGGGCTATTCCTCCCACCACTTGGGTCTGATGCCCTGTAAAACTGACATTTCCAAATCAGTTCATACCTCAAAAATTCAAGCCCTTGCAGCAGATAAGGTCTACCCATGTAACTCCATGCTCCTCATCTTCATAAAATTTAGATTTCAGCTGTCAGCTCAATGGCAAACTTTTCATTGCAATGTCATTTCACACATTGCTAAGTTTCCTCCTCTCCCCCGCCCTCTCCCTTTCACTAGAAGAGTTGTTTTGAATCTGGCAAGTTCTGGTCTGGATGACAAAAGACCTAACAGGAGTTACATTTCATCAGGTGCACCAGGAACTCTCAGATAGACAAATGCTGGATCTTATCTGAAACCCAGATTGCTCTCTGAACAGTGGGGGCACCTGCTTCTACTCTCACAATTTTTCAATAGCAGATGTAGCTCCATGGGCTGCAGGATAGTCACCCACAAGCTTGAACTCATCCAGAACTTTGACTTCAGGGAAAGTGCTGCTGCAGAGCAAAAATCTATCCTATGTGGATCAAAATAGGCATGTAAGAAGAAAGTACCTGGCCAAGAATTTGTAGTTGGGGAAACCTGGAATAATCCCGTGTAGAATCTGCTAGATTTTAGATAAACTCTTAGATGTACCTCTCATTTGTCTGACCACAGAAGGGACACTGGTAACAGGTTCTTAACCTTGTGTTAAAAGATAAAATTTAAAGTGAATTAGTTTGGGTTTAAGCAGCCTAGCTTTGTGAAGCTGATGTTTTAATAGATCACTGAAGTTTGTAAACCATACTTGATCAAGCTCAAGTAGCTTTAGGAGTTTTTCTGCAGCTAGTGTTGCTGTCATTGAAATATCCATATAGTGGAGTCTTGAGCTGTTTCCAATGCCCTCAGACAATTCAAACACCATTTCCTGCTTGTTCTTCACAGACAGAAACACTCATTTAAAATAGCAGTTGAAACCTGGTGGGATTCCCTAGATGCTTATGTTTAGACCCCTTAATTCTGCTCAAACTACATGGAGAAATAGTCTGTCACAATACTGGTTACCTGACTGTGTTGCAGCATGCCTGATGTGAGTGTGCCTTTTCAATGCTCTTTCTTGCACAGGCTAAATGAGAGCTCAGCACTTAAAAGCTGACCACATGCTGAACCTGGCTAGATTCTGGAAGCCTGGCCTGAGTGACAGTATTGCATTATAATTCCCCAGGGCTTCCAGATGTCTGTAAGCAAAATTTGAGCTCTGCCTAAAAGCTTGTCCTGTCCAAATAGTGCTGCCTTGTGAGCAGGGCATGCACCAGCAGGAATTGTGAAGAGGAGTTATGGTATCTGGGGTGAGAAGTCACAAGCTGGTCAGTGCCACTGTTCAATACAGTTCCACTCTGACTGAGAACTCAGACTGCAGGAACTAATACTCAGCATATTCAATTAAACTGCACTGGGATCTGGACTCTGACATCCAACTAGCTTAGGTATTGTATTACTGTATTGCTGAGGTAGTGGCATTTGTGAGTCAGAAGTTAAATCCTGTTTCCTCTATTGTACTCTTTATGTAATGATATTATAGAGGGAAAAAAAATATGTAAACTCCAGGCTTTGTGCTTTCTCAAGAACACCAAGGTTCCTTTGATATGAATAGCAATTAACCAGGGGAATGAGAACCAAGAGCTGTAGTGTTAGCGGGCACGTTAAAGTTAAGACAGGTTTACATGAGTTTTACTCAAAGAGATAACAAAGTTTAAAGATAAATTCTATCAAGGAAATCCTACAGGAGCAGGAAACAGTGGCTGACAAGCACAGTCTCTCTGCAGATTTACAAACCTGTGAAAGTACCTGGCTTTGGAGCATTCTCAAATGACTTGCCCAAGGCCACACAGGGGATGTGTGGCAGGCAGCAAACATCCCCCAGAGACAGCACATTGCTGGAGCTTCCCAGGCCCTGATCCCAGGCTGCTACAAGAGCAGCTCCTCTCTGTTTTGGCAGAAAGACCCATTAGAGCAGATGACAAAAGTTTATGTTCAGGAATGCATCTCCAATAGGGAGATCAGCAAAACTCGTTCTCATTGAAAATGTCCCCCAGAAACTTTTACAGCTAATGACATCCATTTTCAAAAAAATAAAATAAAATTTAAAACAACCTGTTTTCAAACATCAACACTTAGAACCAAGCATATTGCTAAAGTGACTAAAGTAGTAGAGATGAAAAAGAAAAGCTGCAATTCTTATACTAAAGTGGTTTTCCATGCCAAATGCTTTCTTATTTGCCCCAAAGAAGAAAAATCCAGGAATACTTTTTTCCTTGACATGTTGGCAAAACTAATGAATGTTATATAAAGCAGGCCTGCTGGTTAAAGATGGAGGTTATTTGTGTCAAAAAAGTACTCTGACTTTGACCTGCTGCTGCTGCATTGGAAACCAAAAAAAGTTTTAAGAAGTACCTTTCCACCATGGAGACTTGATGTTTCTTGATGTTTCAGGTGAGGGAGAAAAGGCATTAGAAGGTCAAAAAACCCAAATCAAAGGAAAGACAGGGGAGGAGAAAAATGGAAAATAATGCAGTTTTAGAGTCTTGACACCCTCTAACCTGTGTTTATCATGCAGGTGTTCAATAAACACAGCAAATACTTAGAAGGAAACTGTCATTTGTAAACAGAGATAAGTTGCCCCAAGAACTGTTTATAGGCAGAATATGTAAATTCTAATTGCAGTTCCCCAAAATCTAAGAAGTTTCCTGTTCATAAAATATATAATTAAATTGGAAAATACTCTATTTTAGAATTTTTTCATGTTGGTTTTCCATGGTCCTACTGCTATCAGTGTCTTTAATGTAATCCTTAATCCTCATTAACGTTCTTTGAACAAGGCTTTAATTCTAAAAGTGGGAAAAAAAAACTATATATTGGTCCTTTCCTGCAAGTGAAGACAAATTCCTTCTTTAAATACTGTGCCATGAAAATAAAGAAGTGTGTCAGAAATGGCTTCTCCTGGTTTCAGACCCTTACTCCTTGAATGAAGCACACAGAGATCTTCTGCTCTCCTGGCATGCTCTTGTATATTTGGAGAGAGCCTTTTGGGAAGAGGAGCCACTTTGTGCTCTTTGGTGCAGTAGTGCAGCAGGGTCTGTGACAGCAATATTAAAGTGTCTCAGCAGAGGTACAGGAGGTTTTACACCAGCTGGTGTCTGAACAAACCGTGAAGGAAAGGACTGACTTAGAGACTGGCCAAAGTCAAGTTCACAAAATGATGCCAAATTTTATGACCTTTTCCTGTCTGCAGGCTTCCTTTTTATTTATTTATTTATTTTTATTTTTAATTTTATTTACTGGTTATTTATGGGGCATGAATATATCACCTATACTGTGGCAGAATCTTTAATGCCAAGTATCTTAATGCATGGAGGCATCCAACCCAATATCAATACATCTTCCCAGCCAGAGCCTTCCTAATTTCTCATTTCAATTTTGTCAATTTTGATCATGATAAGTGCTCACAGAATCATAGAACAGTAAAGATTCAAAGGACCCTTAAAACTCATCTAGTTCAACCCCCCTACATGTGTAGGCACATCTTCAACTAGATCAGGTGCCTCAGAGTTCTGCTCCATCGGACTTTGAGTGTTACCAGGGATGTGACATCTCCCACCTCTCTGAGAAACCTGTTCTATTGTTTCACTGATAGTAAATATAAATGTAAGAGTGAAGAAGGGCTGTTAAGCCCTTGGCAGTTACATGTGGGCTTGTAGTGGTGCAAGGAGCAGAGTGCAAAGGAAAGCTGTGCTGTTGGAACAACTTAATTTAGGACTGAAGTTCTTCTGGAAGTAAATGGCTCCACGCTTGGAAACAGCATTGATTAACATTCTGAGCAGCTCCTGCTGCTGAGAATGACAGATAATCTCACCTTGAGCCCTGAGTATTGTTGTTTTTATGATTATTCTTCCACAGGGTCAGAAGGAATTGGCAATATTACCATGCTGTTAGATCTTCAGTCATTAAGAGGCAAATCAGAAACTATGTGTTTCTTTAGCCTCAACAAATAAAAACAGACTTGATATATTACATAATATAAAAGAACCTCAACCAAAAGAATCTATCCATTATCATTCACTATCTAATAGATTTATTAAATGTTTGTGAATATCAATTTTGTGGTCACTTATCAATCTGCTGTTTGAAGAAATTACAGAAGAGCAAGAATCACAATCCAATTTCCTATTCCTGTTCCCAAGCTGGGTGTACAAGAAATGAAGATGTGTGGGAACTCAGCAGTCACACTACCTGGCATCATGCATCATGAAATGATGGCTTTGGCTGTTTCTTTCCCTCCTGTACAGAAGAGTTAAGTTTACCAAATCTAATGGTATAAGGAAATCAGTCATCTGAAACATAGCTATCTAATCCATGTTAGTCACATCAGCTTCCACTAGAGCCAACAGAGAATGATTATCACCAGAGATGATTAATCTCAGCCTGAGAGAGTGGTCTGAAATTGGAGGGACTTATTAACCTCTCCACCAAGTACAGAGGGAGCTTGGACAGGGTGGTCAGATCAGAGCTGTATCTTGTAGATAGCCAAGGTCAGTGAGATGGATGTTTGCCTACTGACTCTTTACAGCCATGGCCTCTCATTAGCTGCACTTGGAGCAGTGCAGGTCTATCTCTGCTGCTGCACAGACAGCAAACATTGGTAGCATTAATCAGAAACATCCCCAGCCCCTTATCTCAGACCTGTATCTGGGCAACCTCGAAATACAAAGTGCAGTATAACCAGCACCATTTCACCTCTCTGAAACAAAAGGACTTCTGCAGAGGAGCACTGCAACCATGGAACCACACAGAAACTGCTGGTGAAAGAGAAAGTCACAAGTCTTCACTTGCCTAGGGCTGAAATGGGAATAGATGGGGGACTGAAAAGATGCAAGAAGAGAATTATATCATACTAAAATTTCACCTTGAAAGTCGTCTGAGCAACTCCCTTTATTTAGTCAGAACTTGCTGGGAATGAGATTTGCCACTGGGATGAGAACAGGTAAAACAGCAATGTAATTACATAAGGTTGTCATCTATAATACAGTTATTGGACCTTACACGCATATCAAATGAAGTTTGACACTCTTATAAAATATTTTTATTCCATTAATTTATGGGGTTCCTCCTGAGAAATAAAGTGCTTGTATTTATGCAAGCTTTGTGTGTTTAAAACTGAGGAGCTGCTGGTGAGGGTAAAAGAGGCAAGACAAAATTAGAAATTTCAAGCTACTCCCCAGAAATCCTTGCAATCTGTAGCACTATGCCTCTTTCCTCTTTCAGGCAGGAAAAGGCTGCTCATATAATGACACTGACATCATGCTCCTGAGCACAGCCTGAGGACATGGCCAGGCTGCAAAGTGTAGTGAGCTAAGAAATCATATGGATAATCACCTCTTTAGTCCTCAGGGGTCTCCTTCCTTCACCTTCTCCTCCCTGGACACCACCACCAGCATTCCATACAGCATCAGCTGGGGAATGTGAGCAGCAGCTGTTCAGTTTGGTAAAATCTTGCTTGTGCAAGGCTTAGATACTGGGACTCCAGCTTGGCCTTGCAGTGGGACTTCTAAATGTCCAATATAAAACAAACAAACCAACCCAAGACCAAAAAGCAAGTGACTGAAAACATGAGTGCCAGCATGATCTGGGGCCTTCTGCAAGGACAGGCACAAGGTACTTTATCCAACTCCTGTTCATGGCTACTTTAAGCTCTGTCTTTCAAAATCTCTTCTGCATTGTAGGAAGATGTTTCAGAGTAGCTCTCAGACTGGTTGTGAATGTTTCCAAAAAAAGCAGGATGTTTCCAATAAGTTATGCTGGTGGGAATCAAAAGCAGTTTTGAGCAAATCATGCCCCAGGCTCTTCTGGGTCTCCCTCAGGTGTGGGTTTTAGTGTGAGACACTCTGAAAGCCATATGGAAATGATAACTGGCTCCTGCATGCACAGTGAACTTTAAATTCCTGTCAGTTTTTCCCTGGTTTAATGCTGAAGCAAGAATATCAATGTCTTTAATTGGTTTCCATGTCCTGAGGGCCGCTGGTATGCAAGAAATGCCTTGAGGACATGAGTACTGATCTATTACAAAAGGTAAGCAACAACAAAAAAAAAAAA
>VXBI01001279.1:1481687-1555769 GCA_013397375.1 Toxostoma redivivum
AAAAAAAAAAAAAAAAAAAAAAAGATTAAAAACTGAGTGGTTTGCAGCCATCTTCACTGCTGATATCAGGTTATGGCTTTTAGCAACATTCTGCATTTCAGAAGGCTTCTAATGCTCATATCCATTGTCCTGCAACAAGCTGAGTTTCTTGCCTACCTGTTTATTACACCTGTCAATCGTGTGAAAACTGATGTCAGAAAGTAATCTGAAAATGCTGCTATATCCTATAGCAGTGATAAAGATGAACTTTAAGGCTTAAAGGACTTTGGTGGCAGCACACCATCTGCAGCTTGGATCACAGCATTTTCTGTCAGGCTACTTTTCATTAAATTTTTACCAGCAAAAGAAAATGAGAGAACCCAAACAAAACAGAAAGAAACTAATATTAAAATGTGAACTTCTGATAAGAGCTAAAGCAAGTCTCTACTTGCACACAAGATTCTTTTATAACCTTGAAGGAAGAGAGGAAGGGGGAGAAATTTAATCAAAGGATGTAATTCTCCACTATCTATGCTCTCTTGACTCCTGTTCATATTCCTAGAAAAACAAGATGGCTTTGTACCTACATGAAGAGTTTTGTGTGCAGAGGGTTGAGCCATACAGGTGCCTTTTAAAATCTCCTGTCAAACTGGAAAAACTGCACCTTGTTGGGAAGGGATTTTTAGAAAAAGCCTTTGAATAGGTGGGGGAAAGGAATCCTTTTACAGAATGACATAATCAATTAGGTTGGAAAATAACCTCTGAGACCCTCAAGTCCAACTATGACCAAACACCACCACGTCAATCACACTACGGCACTGAGTGCCACGTCCAGTCTTTCCTTAAACACCTCCAGGAATGGTGACTCCACCACGCCCCTGGGCAGCCCATTCCAATGTCTAATCACCCCTTCTGTGAAGAAATTCTTCCTGATGTCCAACCTAAACCTCCCCTGCTGCAGCTTGAGGCTGTGTGCTCTCATCCTGTCCCTGGCTGCCAGGGAGAAGAGCCCTACCTCCACTGGCTACAATCTCCTTTCATGTGGCTGTGCAGAGTGATGAGGTCTCCCCTGAGCCTCCTTTTCTCCAGGCTAAACACCCCCAGCTCCCTCAGCTGCTCCTCACCGGACTTGTGCTCCAGACCCTTCACAGCTCTGGTGCCCTTGTCTGAACTCACCCCAGCAGCACAATGTCCTTCCTGAGCTGAGGGGCTCAGCAATGGTCACAGCATGCAAGATGTGGCCTCGCCAGTGCTGAGTGCAGGGGGACAGTCACTGTCCTGGTCCTGCTGGCCACACTATTGCTGGTAGAGGCCAGCATGCCACTGGCCTCCTTGGACAATTTTTGTAGGCTCTTCCCTATGTTTACTTATACCTGAGCCACTGTGAACAACTTGATAGCACGGAATAGGGAAAAAAGTGGAAAAGGTTATATGTTCTAACTACTAACTACTTCCACCTGACTACTATCATAATACTTTTCATCAGCTATAGCTAAGGTCATCTAAACAAATGGATGACAACTTCAGCTGGAAACAAACCAATCAAACTTATCCTATTCAGGGACAATGATTGGACCTGGAGATCTTTATAGGTCTCTTCTTGCTTAGCATATTCTGTGATTCTATGAACAGCACTAAAATCAGTGGAGTCATTCTTTAATTTAATCTTTGAAGAGAATTTCCCAATAAAATTCCTCCCTTACCTTGTGAGGAAAGAAAAATATTCTCACAGTAGCAGTATTAATAGAAATACAGAGGTGGAGAAGAGGGAAGATGGGGAAGAGAGCCCAGGACTCTCCAAAATGCTGAGCACTGGGCTGACATGATACATGTTCACATTTCAGCCTGCTCCATGCTGGAGGCCAGGGCTGCAGTTGTGATCAGACAAGCAAGATGAGAGTGATGTGCATATACATCCTGCTGGCAGATGGATTGGTCTCGTTGCTTTAGATTCTCCAAATTAAGAGCAATGCATCCTTCCAGTCATCAGATTTCCTGTGCTATTAAAAGAAGAGAAGCATCTGAATCTCCCCCATCCTTCCATAAACCTGCCCATCCAGGCTCTGTGATGCCAACTTGGAGGCTGGAAACACTCTGGTTAATGCAGTTACCTCCCTAGGGACTCATGCTGGCTCACTCAGAACTGACTGCAGCACTTCTCTGCAGGGCGACATGGGCTTTACACTCACCTTTATTTTCCAATGTCTTCCCAGTTCCATGCAATTAGGACTGACACAATTAAATTATTAGATTAAATTTATGCAGAAATTTCTTTACCCCCTCCTCTACCCTAAGGAAGAGAAATGTTTAAAAAGGTGGCCGGAAATTGTTTCAGCACAGATACACTGCAGATTCTGATAGCAGTTTCAGCACCAGCAACTGGTTTCAGGGCTTTTTTTTCCTAATTGATTATCATACTGTCATCATGCATTGGTTTCCTGAACTTTCTATTTGGAGGGGAAAATGCAGGAGAAAAGCTTTAATTTGAAAAAAACAAAAAGAAAAATCCAAAATAATGGGTTTGTGGGCACTGACATGATACACTTAAATTTTAATTAATATTGGATATATGTCCCCAGAAATTCTGCATGAAATATTTTAAACACATACATATAAATAAGGATATTTTTCCTACCTAAGGGCAGAGCTCTCATTTACCTAAATCAATGCCTATTGATTCATGGATGATGTTTGTGTCTTTACGTATTACATCAGCTTGGACAGATCCCTTGGCTTTCCTTACTAGGTTCACTGCTTTGCCTTGGGAAGTACACACTTTGTTCAAATACATGGAAAAAGCAACAGCAACACTGCTCAAACATACATGTGATTTGATCTTCCCATTCGGTTTTAAAACAATCCGCCTGCTTTAGATGCTTGTGCAATTTAAATCAGACACACAGGTAAGTTCAGAAATACTGACCTGCACGGAAGGATGGATCACATGGAAAATCCAAGCATGTTTGTAACCCAGACAAAGGTTTGGCCTTGGATTTAGTGAAAACGTTAGCAGAATGTCAGTCTGCAACATCTAATTAACCTTCATAATAACAACTCACACTTCTGAATGCAAATTCCACCTGCATATCCTAAAGGCTTCAGTGAAGATTAATACACCAGCCACAGAAAGACAAACCATGACACTTTCTTTAAGCATGGGGAGAAACTGAGGCAGGAGGAGCAGCAGGAATGGAGAAGAATTCCAGACAGTGCCCAGAGGAGGGAGCAGACAGGTGAGAAACGGGAGAAATTACAAGGGCAGCCAAGGCAGCATCAAGTGTAACTGGGGAAGAATCTCTTGCTATTCTGGTGGGGTTTATTTTTAAATCAAAACCAGATCTTGTGTAAAGCAATACTAAATTAAATGGTACTACACTGATATGCACAGTTTAGTCCAGTTGTCCACTAAATATCAGCAGAGATTGGCAGAATTGGTTTTTGATCTGCTTCATTCTCTCCAAATGCTGCAGATGTCCTTTACTTTCAAAAAAGAGGTGTGACCAAAAGCAAATCCAGCAATAACTTTCACTAACTTGACTCTAATTGAACTGTCGTGTGTATAACCATTCTAGAGAAATGGTGATTCCTGCAATCAGCTGAAAAGAAAGAGGCTGCAGGAAAAATAAACCAGAGACACAGATAAGAAGATTTTATTCAGCTTTATTTGACAAGTTTTATTATACTGAGAAAACATAACATATCTAATCTCTTTGCAGCTGTTGCAGCTCTTCAGCCTTTATTACTTAAATCCTATTAGATATAAAATTGTTTCTATTTGTCAATGGCATGATATCTTCTTTTATTATTATTATTATTATTATCATCAGAGTCTTGCACGTATGGCCATGAACATAATTTTGGGTCCATCTTAGCAATAGTTAAGGTTACGCTGATATTTGCCTGTTTAAATGGCCTACTTTTTCAAAAGTCTTGGAGAGCTGTGTGCATTGTTAGGATACACACAGTGGTACTAAATAAAGCTCAGAAAATAATGAAAACCTGTGCAAAGGAACGAGTATAGCTAATTATTTCAATTATGAATGCTGAAATTCCAGTCAGGTTGGACTCAGCTGTTTGCTTACCCATATGAAGAACTTGAAGCAAAGCCTTTCATCACTGTACACAGGTTTTGGGTTTTTTTGTAAAGCTTTAATTCTTCATTTTTCAGAGAAGGATGAAGGACATCCTTTTTCTTACAGGAATTCCCATTATTGCAAATAAATATCACTCACAGTGCTTCTTTCTCTCCCTGTCCCTAGGATAACCCCTTCTATGATTCACCATTTAGGAGAAGGTTAGGGACATTCTCACCACAATGTCCCATGGAAGGCTGGTGGCTCATGGACAGCCATGGCAGGACATCACCTGGCTGCACTTCCCACGAAGGATGCATATCATTTCCACAAGGATACCATTTCATTTTTGAGGCAAAAGATTTTACTTGCTGGAAAAGTGATTTCTTTTAGCCTGAAAATGAAAATTGTAACATACTGATATCAAAATTATTTTACAGCTGTTTTTAACAGGTGAGTCTTGACCAGATGTTCTTGCAGCATCAGCAGGTCAGCGTAGAACAACAGTGGGAGAAAACATAACGCAAAGGTGTTTTGTCTAGAAACTTCCAGCAGAATAGAATATACCATTAGCATCCCCCAGATGCCTGCTCTTGCTTGCACTGGAAGCAACATATTCATCCCATTAAAAAGGGCACTTTCATGCTGAACAAAATTAGTATTTGAGACTGCCAGTGCCATAAAAGTTTAACAAATGAGTAAGACATGGATTCTGAATGCATAACAATAAGGAGGGGGAGTTGTTTTCCCTTTTGCCAATTGTTTTTCATTGTTATTGTAATCTCTCTCTCTTTTTATTAGTTTAATTTTCTTTTGTGTAATTTTATTTTTATGGAGCAGATTCATCCCTGCTGTACCTCTGGTGGAATTTCAGGAGAGACAAAGACATACTTTTCTGTTGTCAAAAGATAAAGAAAACATTAATTTCTTTCTCAAAGTTGCCATATTTAGATACTATGAGAAATTTTTTCTGCAGTTAATAATGATGGCAAAAAAACTGCTCATGATCTGCTTGCTTATCAAATGTGCTGGTTTTCTAACTGCATATTTTAGCATGCTGAAATGTGAAAGGCATTAATTTTGGACAGCAATATGTATGGAAATGAACTGCAAAGTTCAAGAGCTGGGAGTTGCTTCCTCAGGAGCAAGCAGGAACAAGACACTGCATGGCAGCTGATTTTGGGGGGGTAAAATCTTCTTGTTTCTCGTAGTTTTCTACTGCATAATGGGTAGCATCTTGCAAAGGACCTCTATTGAGCTACTGACCATTTGGAAAGCTGGGAAGCAGATAACTGAGAGCTGGATGAGATCACAGACAGCAGACTGAAATACATCCAGAACCAATCATATCTTCCAAGAGGTTAAAAAAAGATAGAGCCAAGGGTAGTTAAGCATGTGTTTTGGAGAAGTGAAGGTATATAATAGAAAGTGAGAATGAAAAATGTTGCATTAGCTCATATTTGGAAAGATGTGGGTATACAGTGGTGGATTTAAAAGTTTAGAGTGCTGGTTTTTGGGGATGCAGGTTCTGAAAGTGTAGTTTGAGGTAGGTCTTATCCAAGTGGAGATATCCTTAAATGAAGGGTTGTGAAGTCTGTTCCTCCAAAAGACTCTTTATCTCAGAGAATGTAGGTAAATACATGACAAATATATCTCACACTTGAAGACTCTTATTTTAAGGATGTCTTTTAGTGACAAATTGGATCACTGTCTGCAGGCTGAATTTCTGAACTTCATATATGATTCAGCTTTAGCAACAGGAAGTCCTAGGACCAACTACAGAAAGCCATGAGAATGCAGGTACAGCCTGAACTGAACTCTTGAAGGAGACAAATCTTTTCAAAACCCACAGATCAAGTCTAATAAAAAAACTTGTACACCTAAAACTGGACTTGAAGGATGTCTCAATTTCCAAGTCTTACAGTACAGTATAACACTAGTTAGCAATCCAGTTTAGCAGCATCTGATCTCATCAGGCATTTGTATTTTTGATCTGAAAATTCCTAGGGCAGGTTTTTAATAAGCCATGACCATAGAGGCTGTTTGTTTGCTTTCCAGTCTGCGTGCAAGGAAAGCCTGGGGTATCCATCAAGTACAAAGACTCACATTTACCACAAAGCCATCTGCCACAGCAAGAAGTCAGCCCCTTGCCCTGGAGGGTGTCCCACCACTGTGAGGGAAGGAAAGAAACTCATCCAACACCCAGGGACAAATTCAGCAGTGTGAGATCTTTCAATGTACTGAAGGAAGAACACAACTCTCTAGTGCCATTGTCAGAGCACTACATGTAGGAGGGTATATCAAAGGCAACTGAGTTATATAGACAATTTTAAAAATTGTTTCTGTTTATTTATATCTCTTTTAGAAATCTAGAAAATATGAATGTGAAGTAGATTCACAATTTCTAGACCACTGAGACATGCTCTTGCTTGCTTTGCTCTCCATCCATTTGCATCTGGGCTCTCTGGTCTTGGGCTTAGAGACCCCAGCAAATGAAATCAAATAAATGTAACCTTCTCAAAATAACAGTGCTCATTACTAGTGTCTGCCAAGCAGAGAGTGTGTGGTGCTGGGGCCTGAACCCCTTGACCTGTTACAAAAAGCAGAGGGGACTTTCTACTACCAGCACTTTTAGTGACTCAGTCTCACTATTTTTTGTGCTCAGCTGCACATACTGAAACTAGTTCCCAATTAATGAATGATAAGCTTTTATTAGATTCCTCAACACTGCACTCGTGTTTTTGAGCACACCTGAAATTTGATCATATAAATAGCTCTATCCTCTAAAGGTGAGTGCTGTAATAAAACCATGTCACAATCTAGGCCATAGGAAGAAGATAATATCTAAGAGCCTTCTTGAGATTAGAAACAAGTACAGCAAGAATTTTTTGTCAGTTTTGTATAAAAGGATAGAGACATTGGGTATTAGGAGCAAACAAAAATTCATGTATTGGAGTGTTATTCTTAGCATTATTAAAAAACACCACATTTGTTCTTTGATGTTTGAAACATTGCACTCATTTATGTTTACAATTTATCATCCAGACTTTGTCTTGAAAAATAAAATAAGTGAGCAATACTCCAAGGATAAAACACATTGTCAACAATATTTAACTGGGACATTAAATAATTATATAGCATTTAGCACAGATAAAATGCAGTCCAAGCATTAACCAACAAATCTTTGTAACATTTCTCTAGGACAGAAACTCTATCCCCACTTTGCAGATAGAACATTAAAATGAAAGCAAAATCTTTATTGTTCTATAACAACTATGACCAAATTATTATGTTGTGAATCATTCATTCCAGTTTTCTTACACAAAGCAAAATACAAGAATTAGAAATGGTTTATGATAAAAACAAAACTTAAAAAAACTTCACTTCTGAACAAAAAATTGCTTTTTGCCCAGTGCTGGATTTAGGCTAGAAAAATCTGCATGAAAGGAACATGTGTTGTCAAAGATTATGCACTCAGAATGATGTGGTTTGCAAAAACTGGAGTGCTGCTTCTGAAATGAACCAAATGTAACCCATCAAAATAACCTAATTAATTTAGTAAGATTTAATAGCAAACAATTTCACTCATCTCTGGAGAATTTGCAAAGCTAGCAGGTGAGATTAATTATACTGAACCAAGGCTTGCAGGAAAGGACCAGAGTCATCTGCATCTTGGGCATCCTAAACTGTTCATGAAGTATTTTTGAGCTCTGGTTCCCGTTAATGCTCCATCTAACACTGAACATTTGTATACAGACACTACCAAAGTGGGTAATTTATGATTAATACGAGTTTTGGATAACTGAGGATTCTTCAAATCTATGCTCTGTGCAGCAGGATTTATTTCACCTTTCCCATTTATATTATGATGATGTACTCAAGACTGGCACAAATCTCTCCAGATTTTTATTTTAAGTTCATTTTCAGCCAGAGCAGCTCCTTGGCCTGACTCATCAGTGACCTATGCCAGTTCTGGTGTGGCAAAAAGCAAACAAGGAAACTGATAGCCTGGGATGGAAGGAGAAGCAGCAACATTTGCTTCTCGAGAATAGTTTGCCTTTTAACTGTTAAATCCAATGCAAATCGTAGTTATTGTTTCTGTCCACCAAACAAACAAAACAGCACAGAAAAAGGCTGCATGAAAATAAAACTGGCAAACAGTAAAATATCAGTTCACTGATAGCTAAGAAAAGAAAATTATATCTCTCAGCTCTATATTCAGTCCTAATGAGCAGACTCTGAAGAAACTGAATATTAAATGATATATGATTACTCATCAATTAGTCAGAAGCATGGGCAGTTTCATTAATTTTCCAGCCAAAAAGGATTATAGAACTGTTACCATAAACACACATGATAATCTTATGCGCTGATTCAGCAAAAGGGATCTCAGTGAACTTGGTGGGGAAAGGGTTTGGCTAAGGCTCAAAATTAGTATTTTGTGGTTTAGAAATCTGCCAAACAAAAAAAAGAAATTTCTGGAAAGCTACAGTGTTATTCAATCTTTATCACTTCAGCAAAAGCCAAGGGATGTTTTTTCACTCAATTTGACAATCACACCAACCCAATTCTTTTTCTGTTACACCTATAGCTATATATGCACCTACATATGCACGTATATATATACACCGATACAGAATATATATCTAATATATATCTAACTGGTCCTTTTTTTTTTAACTTTTTTAAAATTTGTTCTTTTTAAATGTCTTACAGGGAAAAAAAAAAAAAACACCACAGAAAAAACCTGCCTTCTTATATTGGTCACACCTGCTTTGCAGTGGATGGTGTCTGAATTCGGCCAGCTTTGTCAACTGCTGTGCTCTTAATTACACTCTTCATCTGAGTACAGTTTCATCAACATAACAGCAAGGGATTTCAACACCGAGAAGGGCAGGACAAATTATTGATCCTTTAAATAACTTACATTCTGGTACACTAACTATAGAAGGAAAACCAGGAAAATATAATAGACACAGATTATCCTGCCAGTTTTCAATGCTGAGAATGACACCGGTCATCTATTCAGTATAGCTTTGTTCACATTTGTGATCCTCAATATGGCACACTGTGGAAGCTTTAGGCATATACTTTCCTAATTTCTTCTATAGGTAGAAGACAAGCCCTGAGAGACTAAGCCAGCTTGGGAGTACAAGGTGGTTTTTTCCACTGGTTATCACACTCAAGCACTATAAAGGACTGTGGGCTTACAGGAAGGACACCAAAGTCAGGAGTAAACATTTTACCTTATGCTCCCCTTGAAGCTGGGCTTACAGCAGTGTGTAAAATGAAGCTTTCAAAACATTCTGCCTGCCCCAACAGAGATGCAGAGGCAGGGCAGGATGGGCTCTGAGCACAGGAAGGTCAGCTCTGCACCGGTTTGTTTCTGTTAATAGAAACCAGAGCTGCAAAATCATATTTCTGATGACCAAGGTGGTCCAGCTTTATACAAAGTTATATTTGCATTTTTAAGTCTAGTTTGACTCTGGAACTGTCATATGTAGCTGCCTTAGTCAGGTTTGCAAGCACACTGGCACCACATGAAAATTTGGTGTCTATTAGATCATGCATTGTGCAATGTCCACTGAGAATACTGTCCCCCAGTTTTAATCATACAAACACATTATTACTCATCCTACTGGATTTTTCACTAAAAAATAAGCAATATTTTCTTTATTATTCTCCCCAAACATATTGTTGTTTTCTTATAGAAAATCTAGATTTTATGACAAAGCTTTGATTTCTGGCTGAAGGCTGTCTTTTTCTCAGCTGCACAGCAGAGAGTAACAAAAACTAAACAACTTTTTCCAGATTATCCTTTTCTGAGGGAATTTTCACAAGTATACTTTACTCATGCAAGATAATATGATGTAGTAAATGCAACAGCCTGAAATATTTTGCCACTCAATAAACTCTCTAAAACTAGTTAATTTGCTTTATTTCTGTAATATTGACCCAACTATAGCTGAACTTATGGGGCCAGCAGGAAGGGATGACTGTCAAACTGAAGACTGCATCCCTTCTATACACGCACATTGGTTTTAGAAAACCCTTTCTAGAAAAAGAACTAGATGATGAACTAAAAGTGGCCATGCCAGCAGGCTGCAAGAGAAAATAAATCCACGACATGAGCTATGCACAAGCACACACTGGCAGAGAGTTATAAAAAGTATTTCTTTCAATGTGAGAAGCAATTATGGAGGGAGAATGAAAACTGGTGGGATACTGACTGACCTTCGTGTGCAGTAAATAGGAGGCTGCCAGCAACGTGTTTGCTGTCAAGATTCAGTGCAATGAAACACCGAGGTGGGGGAGGGAATTTTATTCCCCACTGCAGAAACACCTCTCTGGATTTTGCTAATATTCAAGCAAGGAACAGAGCCTCCTGGATAGAACATATCAAAGAACCCATCACCTCTATAGAAATTTCACTGACAAAAGTGCACTACCCAGCAGAAAGCATCAGCTTCTTCCATTACACAATATAGCATTTTAACAGCAAGGCTGTTATCAGTTTAAGCTCCATAAGGAAAAGCATTATATACACTTAACATTTCAGGAGGAATTGGTGTAATCAGATGATGACTGCTTAGATTTCAGCCTTTCCTCTTCTGAAATTTTCAAAACAGCAACAATTCAGCAATCCCCAAATGACTGCCTCTCTCGGAAAGCATGAATCAGAATTATGATAAGGCCCCAAGTAAGCCCTTCCCTTTGAAAGGGTTTGTCACTGACATTAGAAATACTTTGCCATTTTCTATCACAGTAATTTACACTCTAGATATGTTTGGGTATAATTTCATTTCAGACCCTGCAGCAGATGTCAAGCAAATAGAATATATTGTCTGTGAAAAGTTCCTTTATGTTCACCTCTACCCACATTAACTTTTAAAAAAATTCACTGGGCTTGGTGGGAGCTTTCTGACTAATAACCAATGTCTCAATACTTTCCCACTAGGTGGAGGGAGTTCCAATTACAAATATATAATTGAATATCCTTATATGTAGTAAAGTGCATTACCTAAGGGTGAAGGCCTGTAAAAAAGCAGCCAGGTCAGTAACAGTGATCATCCAGTGACATTGGTTCAGCCCTGAAATTCTCATGTCACCTCCTGGGGGTAGCTGGATTTATCTTAGAAGTATCTCCAGTTAAATATGTCCCAGTCCTTACCCTGCTTGGCTTGCAGAGTCTGAGGTCACCATTTAAGTAGCATGTCTTCAGGCTTGTTTGTTACTCAAAAAAGCCCTCAGGGAGGAGGTGAACTTAAAAAGAGCTTGTTTAGAGAATATCTTCACTAGGCTCTCCTCAAAAGATATTTGCAGATAAGTTTTATTTGAATGTTGATGTCAATATGCAACATGACTAACTAGCACTATGATGTTTGGGTTACATAAAGATGAAAACTCAACTAGCTAGCAACATTTTGTTCCTTTTTTTTTTTTTTTTTTTTTTTTGCCTATATAATAGAAATCTTTCAAAGGCTGGTAAATGGAGACTCCTCAGAGCATTACTTTCCAAACTGTATTTCGTTTCTAAACTACATATTTTCAGAGTTGAAAGATATACTTTCTTAAGAATTTGTCCAGTTCTCTATTTCAGTGCAGGAGCTGGACACCTGGCAAGAGAAACTCAGACAGAAAAGAAGTAGCTGTTTTGGAGAACGAGTACAGAAGAGATAAATGGCAGGTACTTCCAGCATCCATTATACAAACACAGGCTGATGTCCCAGCCTTTCAGCTTGCTGGGCATAAAACACCCTCTTTTCCAGCACTGAGAGCAAGACACTTCTTGTGGCTCCTGGGACAGTTCAGATCACAGATACATCTTTCCTTGGGAGCCAAGGTGTATCTGTCATTCTCCCTCTATTACAGATGGAGGCCAGGGTGAGCTGAGCATTTGTCATGCCCAGTGTGGATCACTGCAGTTCACTGTCTGGCTCCAGTTAGTTCAAACGCATGCTTTGTCTCTTCCATATTGTAGGAGCTTTGTTATCAGCTCAGTCCCTACCTCCTTCCACAATTTAAGGCTTTGGTACCGTACTGCAAAGCAACAAAAGGATCTGATCTCAGCTGATTTAGTTACAATTGAGTGTAGTCAAGGCTGCTGGGCTCCTTTGAGATTAAATGAATGAGGAAACCTGGCACACTGAGTGAGTTACAAATGATGGATACCCAGGCTGAGGGTTCTGGGCACAGTGAAACTTCTGGAGAAAGGGGAAAGGAGACAGAGTTTGTTCCCTTTCATGAAACACTGAAAAGTTTTTCTCATATAATAAATTTTTTACTTGCTGGAACTGTTATTAAATAAAAGTGTAAGATGACTATCCACCCCTTTTCTTACTCCTAGATCTAATTCTAATTAGGAAGAAATGAAACCAGAAGGCAATGCTGCTGTCACAATTTATCGTGACAATATCTCACGACATCTATGATAGGGATTGACCAGATATAAAAATAAAATTAATGTAAATCTGGCAGAAGCTGTCTCTAATTAATTGAACTGATTACATGAGAAGAACAATCCACATCACTATTTCCACACGGGTCCTGGGTTTCCAGCAGCTGATGTTTGAGAGCAGCACTGCCCTCTCCTGGATGCTCGCTGCTCTTCAGAGCTTTCCTACAGCAGCTAAACCTGGAATGTTAGGGGAAAAGGGAAAATTCACACAAATGCAGATTCAGATTTCTCAGGAGATGGCCTGGCACGGTCTGTACAAACTCCTCTAACACCTTCTCCATGCCCCTGCTGGACAGCATTCCCAGAGGTGCCTCAAAAGCTCAGGAAAGGACAAGCTCTATAGCTATGTGCTCCCAGTGGGATAGCTTGGCTGCCTTTGCACCTGCTGGCACCGATGCTGGAACTTTCCTTTCCTGGGCTGAATTTCCTCGAGGCCCCTGAGTGCTCCTGAGAGAGCTTTGCTTCACCTTAATGTGACAGGGGCACAGGTGGCCTGCCTGGCAGCTCAAACACCATTGTGCAAACACCCACCTAACCTAGGCAGCCACCAACATCACTGCTGGCATTCAGCAAACTGGAGACACCCCGAATCAAATCAAATCAAATCAACCTCCCACAAGTGAGGGATTCCAGATAAGAGTGAGAGAAAGGCAGGAAATTTAGGATCCCCAAATGATTCCTGGTAAATAGCCTTCTTCTTGGAAAAGATTTCCCATTTATTATGAATGTATCCTATCATCATTACCCCACTTCAGCCTCTCTCCCCAGATTTCTAGGATATATTTTTAGGTTAAGCAAGATATTTTCAGAAACATTTTAGTACCTTCTGTACTGGTCTGCTATCACATTATTCTTTGTTTTAATATCTCTGAGATCAGAGACAAGAAGTTCAAGAAAGAAGGATAAGAGATATCGCTGATGGTCTGAAAAATAACTCAGCAGCTGTTCAGCCAGTGTGCACTGTATACAAATGTTGGAATTATTTCTATTTTCTTCCAAAGCCTTAGTTTTCATCAGGTTTTACTGTCGAATGACAAACAGCAAAGAACAGCCACAACACCCTACCTCCAGCTGTGATAATTAATAACCTGTCAAGACATGGATCTCACTGTCTTAGGAAATCTAATGTCTGGCTAGAGGTGGTGAAAAATACTGAGGAACCAGAAAGAGAGGAGAAAATGCATGATTAAGAAGTTATGCTCGGTGGGGGGGGAAAAAACATTTTTAAATAAAATAATCTCTTTCTATATGTATGCATATTTAAATTGAGTCAAAACTTGCTCAATGAATCTCTTTTCCAATGAAAAATCTTTAGGGGAAGAGTTGTGTATAAATAAAAACTGTTTCTGTCATTTTCTTTTAACTTTTAAAGGCTGCTCAGATGTGTTTATTCCTGCAAAATTAATTCTTTTCACTTATAATTAAAATTCTCTGAAGATTGTGGAAAGTCTTCCACTGATTTTGGCAGAATTTAGATTTTGAATGGAATAGATTCTATTTACTTGACTATTCATTTTATAATGTAAATAGAGTTAATTCAGAAGGGCCTCTTCTGTCTTGAAGAGTAGATCCATCCATTCAGGTTTGTGGGACATAAATCACATGAACAAGTCACACTGATGACTCTACTTGTGGGTAGCAATAGATGCTCAATAGTCTACAAATACCAAATAAAATATCTGGGTTTGCCTAGAGAAACAAAAATTTGTCCTCTATCCATGTCTTCAGACCCAGTATCCCTGTTTTATCCCCTGTTATCACACACCCATCAAAAGCACTGAATCTAAAGTCTTCCTGCTGTAGAAGCTCAGTGCTTGACCATCATTGGTAAAACATTCAGACTCAGCCTGGGTGATGAGCTGATTTAGCTTTTGGGGCTATCAGCTGTACAACCAGAACGCTGGAAAATATACAACCAGAGTTTTGAGCAAAAACAGTGTGCCAAGTTTTCATCCTGGAATGTTCCAAGAGAAGAGCAAAAGCCCTACTTTACTAACAGAAAGGCTAAGTTTGCTGGTAGCCTTTAAAGAAAAACATACATAAGTGTGTTCATATTATATATGCATACAGAGAGAAAGAGAGACTGAGAAGCCTTTCCTGCACACAAAAATGAAGTTGAAGATCTGTTTTTTAAATTTGTGTCACTTGAGAGCTTAAGGCAGGCACACATGGGGAGAAGGAGCTTTTCAATTTTATACAGCAAAGCACCTAGCCCTCCAAGGAAATATGAGGACAACACAGCAACTAATTGAAACTATCAGGCAGTTTTGATAAAGTAGGATGTGATTAGCAAGCTGGAATTTAGCCAGAGAATCCTGGTCCACATTTTCACTCCTCTCAGCCTTCATTTTCTCAAAGTGCCCGACTGTAATCTACCCCTATACAGCTGTAATGTTTAACTCAGCTTTTCATTCTACTGAAAATAATTACATATGGAGAACACCTGCTAATTGACTGTGCTAATTTAAAAGGGGGAAAAAAAATCCAATTTAACTCTGCAACGTGTTCCCATTAAGATGATATTACAAGTTTTAATTAATATCTTGATTGGATACTGTTATTCATAGCTCTATTCCAGTCACTGAGATCAGACCTTCATTGTGATATTGCTATTTTGACACAGAGAAAATATGGCTTGTTAGGTATGGTACTTCTCTTTCTAAGGCTGATGTATTCCAGATTTCAAATAATTGAAACCACTGGCATGAATAGACTGGTGGGAAAGGCAGTCCTTGTTTGCAGTTGGTAGGGTGCAAATTTATCTGGATGACAGTGAAAATAATATGCTCAAGAGGGTTTACAAACAGAAGTAAATGCAAAAAATTAATATCATTATTTATTCAGACAGTGATACCCACAGGATGAACTTCACTCAACAGTGACTCATCTTCAGCACTTGGTTTTTAAATATAAATATAAATTTTTATCAGAGTATTTTGACTGTAATTTATATTTTTATGACACAGACACTATTCTTGATTTCAGCACAGCTATAGACGAGGAGATTCAGGATCCTTTTCTTCCCAAACAGCTTTACTTACATAAACAGCCTCCTTGATTTCCAAGGAAATTCCTCAAAAGTCAGTGATGGACTGAAGACTCCTGTTCTTAAAACCCTACCCTTACTGCCTTCATATATGGAAATGCCTCACTTCTCATCCCCTAGAGACCAGACAGAGTCTGGTGTTTGTGGCTAGTGTTTTCCACATTGCCAGTGATGGGCTAGAGAACAAATTCATGCACAAGCCCAGAGGCTGTCCTAGAAGAGCTCACTTATTCCTGGATCTCTATGAATAATTATCCACTCTGGAAAGCATCCAAAGAGACGCATGGTAAGGTATGGAAAGAACATTTAGGACACACTCTTCCAGGCAAAAACCAAGCAGATTGGAAGCCTCCCCATGCCCCTGAGATGAGTATTTAAAAGAGGGGACGGGCACCCTGCACTGGTGCAGAATCTGTTCCCGAGGTGCTGGAGCCTCTCCTCGCTCTGCTCTTCCCAGGCACGCTTCATTTCCCGGTGTGCCACTGTGCACAGCCCTGCCACAGGGGTATTAAACCACCTGAAAAGACTCAATTTCCTTCTGTCAGGGCTTTCCATGTTGCTGACAAACAGCAGTCGACTGACATTTAAGTGGGAGAAACTTGGCTTTGAAGCCTCAGATGATCCGTGCCCTATTGCTTCTTGCTTGCTGGCTTTGTTCACATAAACCAGGCTGAAATGTGCTGCCAATCATAACAGAGGGGGGAAAATCCTCTGCAGCATTAAGCCAGCTGGAGATGCTTATCCTGACCTGCTCTCAGAGGACACGAGCACTGAATCCATCCCTGCCAGAAGAGAGAGGATGTTGACTCCTGGTTTTGTTCCTGAGATTTCAAGAAACATGAAAAGAGAACATAAGAAAAGGCTCCTTATAAAAAAAATAAATTAGTAAGTAAATTAGTAAGTCTAGTGTTACCAGCCAAACTTAGCCCAAAACAAAAAAAAAAACTAAATGAAAATCATGCATTGAAAGTGCTCTCAGTCTGAGAACTGTACTGACCATGCAATTAAGCACACTAAACTTGCCTGGTTTCATTATTCTAATATTTTCTTGTGAAAATAAATAAATAAATTAAAAAGTAAGGAAGAAATGGAAGAATTCCCTAATTTACCCTAATTTAATAATTTCCGTGGGTGGCTTCTTCCCTCCTCACCAATGTCATATGTGCAAATGTGCAAAACCAGCATTAGGCCACTATTAAGTTGGAAGGAACAAAAAGTGTTGATTCTGGAGTCGGCACCCAAATACTCCTGAAAGGCTGGATTTTCTAGATTTGTTACTGGAGCTTAGGGTGGATCCAAAAGGAATAAACACTTCTCATTAAATCCTCCTACTGAAAATTAAAATCCAGAACACTCCTGATCCCAGAGGACTTCAGTCCTTTCGTGTATGAAGTTTTGTGACCTCTCTTGGTCACAAGAGTTATGTCTTTAGGCAAATCTCCTTGGTATTGCCAAAGGCACTGGTAGCTTTTATTGATCACAGCAGAGTAGTCTCAAGCCACTGAAGAGATCCAGAAATTTCTCAGTCTTGGATTTCACCCATGGAGGTGAGGTGTGCTCTTGTCAGGTCTCATTGAAGCGACTTTAATGCACACCAATAGAACCAGGCCCTTGTGAAATTTAACACAAGGGCCTGAAAAGCATCAGTTAGACCTCAAAAGCTATAAAATACATTTAGTGTTCCTTTTATATCCTCTGCCTAATTTAGGCACCTTCAGGACTGTGTTTTCTAGCACAAGTCCACAATGCAGTGCTCACAAACAATATTTTCTACATGAGAGTGGAGGTTCAGGGCACCTGTATAATTTCACAACTAAATCTGTGGAAAGCAGTCATGAATTTGAATATGGATTTATTTATGGGTTTATAAGGCAGATCCAATAGACCCAGGATGAATCTGCAGGGTTGGGTTTTTTCCCCCATCAGAATGGCTGCTATGGTCATAGATATGTCTAATAGGAAAATAAAATGGCTGTTTCCAGTTCATCACTTCCTCATCTAGGAGGAAAGATCCAAACAATCTCTGGCTCAGAGCAATTCCTACTCTGCAGCCTTCAAATGGGTACAAAAGACATGATGGAAGTATTTGTACACAGGATACTGAACTCTCTACCCTCCTCCCAGCAACACTGAAAATTAGTTTGAGAATAAGCATCTACCACACCTAGGAAAAGAGATTTTTTTGGGTTTTGGGTTTTTCTTTCAAGAGTTAGGAGAACCTTTACCTGTCTTCTCTTTTGCTAATTGTTTCATTCTGAGCCCCTTAAATTAACTCAGCCTGTCAACTTTCCACAAACTGTTTCCATGCCAAATAAGAGGTGCATTCTGCTTTGGGAGCAATCCTGGAAATACGAATGTTCGGTTATCATCAACTTCTATTTTCTTTTTTTTTTTTTTTAATTTATTCATACTTCAGTGTATTGTCTGATTTTCTGTCTCTTTTCTACCTTTACTTAATGCATTCAGTGAATTGGCCTATGTTGTGTTTGATTTTATTTTCTCTTGGATCAGACTTCAAGAGGTCCCAAGATTTCATTAATTATTTCATTAATCCTGTATCTTAACATGGAAAGCACTCCACTTATATAATTAATTGTCTTGCAGAGCAAATGCTTCTTTTTTCTCCATAGAAGAAAAGGAAAATATGGTGAAGATGTGTGTTAGAAGAACAGTCAGCTTTCCAAACATGAAAACTTTTCCTGTGTGTTTGATGTCTCAATTCCTTGTTGGATTTTCTCAGATGAAATGCATAAGGTTCTCATTACCACGTTGAGATGTTAGCTCTGAGAAAAAGGCTCTTGGGCTTCATGAAAAAATTCCATATCTAAACAGAGGGATTGGCCCACAGAAGTACCCCAGGGTCTGATTTGTGGTGATGTTCACAGATGCATGGGAGGAGTCAGGAATCAGGAAGAGGGACCTGGGTGATATTCCCTAGAGCACGTTCTCTAAAGATTGAACTTTGCCCACTGTTCAAAGCCTGCATGACTACTTCCATCTGTGATTAATAACCATGGATCTTTCTTGAGAGTACATAGCCCTTAATTAAAAATCAAACAGGGTCTGAGAACAAAATTATTCCTTTCTTCCTAACCTGAACAAGGAGAGGAGGAAGAATAGTACTGGGAATAGCACTGGAACTGCCAGTGTCAAAGCACCTGAGGATTGCCACATTGCATTTCCTCCCAGCTACTGATGAAATGTTAAGCTGTGCTGTGCAGCTGGTCAGGCTGGGCAACACCCAGCAGTTATAGCTCTCTCCTTGCTTCCAAAGCCTGATTTTTCTTTTTCATTACTGCTGAAGGAATCAAACTAAACCCATTAGTTTAGCCTTTCCATATTTAGAAAGGAAGTATCTGTGTCAAAATCTGAGGGTTAGAAAAATACTGAGAAAAGCTGAAACACAAATATTAGTAACTTTCTATTTGTCAAGCAGCTCTAGAAATATGAAGGAAAAGAGGTTTTATTTTCAAAAAGTCAGGATGTTTTTTTCTTAAAATGCTTCCAATTTTACTTTATTCTCACTGTAATATTCTTTCAACTGCTATTACTTTCCTTTAAGTATTTGCAGAAATATTTGAGGAGAAACCCATTTTGCTATTCTTACAAATATGCCCTTCCCTAGAGTATACTCTTTCATACATTTGAATTTTTCTATCTTCCCTTCTCCATTTTCATTTGTCCTGTCTCAACATTATAACTTCTTTTTACATTTATGACTGCTGTATAATGAGGAAAGCGAGCACAGATTCATGACAGTGAATGATTCAAACCCTCATACATAAGAATCAAAAGTGACTGCATAAAACACAGAAATTTGAATTTACAGAAGCATTTCATATAAACTGTGTATGGAGTCTGTTTGTGTGCTTTCTTAGAGCCTCAAAGCAGCACAAAAAGCACAGGAATAATGTAGGTGATATCTGAGGGATTATTTTGCTGTTGCAGAGAGAAGAGAAGAGAAGAGAAGAGAAGAGNGTGAATGATTCAAACCCTCATACATAAGAATCAAAAGTGACTGCATAAAACACAGAAATTTGAATTTACAGAAGCATTTCATATAAACTGTGTATGGAGTCTGTTTGTGTGCTTTCTTAGAGCCTCAAAGCAGCACAAAAAGCACAGGAATAATGTAGGTGATATCTGAGGGATTATTTTGCTGTTGCAGAGAGAAGAGAAGAGAAGAGAAGAGAAGAGAAGAGAAGAGAAGAGAAGAGAAGAGAAGAGGAGAAGAGAAGACAACTTAGTTTGTGCAAAATGAGATAGTACACAGAGCTAATAAAAAATAAATAGAAAATAAATAATAAATGAAATGTTATTTTTCTCTTTCTAGACAAAATATACTATGACTGAGCAAACATATGGATCTACTCTGTTAAATAATAAGATGTCATTCCTTCCTGCAATAATTTTCAAGCTAATTATTTCAGCTTGAATACCCAACCCACAAACTTGTTAACTTAATTAGCATTTATGCTTATTCAGCAAAAGAAATATGTAGCATTTGACCTTGAAGTAATGTTCCTCCAATGCTATATTTAGCAACAAATAGACATCAAAATTTTAAAAATCAAACAAAACAAAATAGAAATTCCATATCTTAACAAAGGAATACAAATATTTTTCTTGCTGCAGACCACCTCAAAATTCCATTTTTTTTTCCTGAGCTCTGAACAAGCTCAGAAGCAACCTCAAAATAATTTATTGGAAATATGTCTTATTATTCTATAAGTACAATGGTAAAGAGCAGAAATAATAACCATTATTAAGCATAATAATAATGGTAACAATGCTGTCCTTTCTACTAGACCCTATATTTCTTGATATAATTTATAGATCCAAACAATTAATCCAAAAAATGTGATTATTGTACATTTTAGGAAGTTTTTTTTTCCTATTTGACTTCTCACTTAGAACTAAAATGCTGTTAATACCACTACCTGGAGTGTTGAAGTAATTTTACATTATTAGTGTCACTGCTGACCATCAAAATGTTTTGTTACACAGAAAAATATAAAATGTCCTTCCTTCTTTTATTGGAGCATTGCAGATAAATGAAAATATTTTAGATTAGAGACATACTATTTGTACACTAGAGACTCCTGGAAGTATTTGTGTCACAAACTAATTTCTATATTTGCACAGAACCAGAAAATAAATCCAAGGTTATTTCTTCACTATGGTCTGCTGACTGCAGAGAAATAACACAGACATAGTAAGATCATTTATCATTTACATTTATTTTCAATACTAGTTTCATTTTCTGTTTGAACTAGGTTGACCTTGCAATCTCCATTTTGGGGAATTAGATGTCTAGGAAGGTTTTTCAGCTATGTAAAGGAATATTGCTCACACAGCTCAATCAAGAACCTCTGTTACAAAATGACATTAATATTCAGACTATGCATTCTCTTCTGAGAGACAGCATATTATCTCAGGGGAGCTATGGGGCAAACTTAGAGCACATCTCTTTGTAGGAGGGTGTCAGAAGTGCTATGAAACCATTCCTCTCCTTTTCCCCAATCCCAATACATGCCAAAATTTCGGGCACTTTTGCTGAATGTAAAGCTGGAGAGGTTGGTGTAGTTACATTTGGACCTTGGACCAGATGTGCTCCAGACATCCCTTCCAACCTCACACATTCTTTTAGACTTGCTCTAACCCCAGAACAATGTCCTATGTCCACTGATTTTCCTCCAAGCAGCAACGATCTGTGTATGAAGAGAGTTCACAGCCGTACAAATATCTTTTGTCTGCAGGAATGTGAAGTACAGCACCTGCCTGTCTCCTGAGCAGCCCTGTCCTAGGATGGCCTTTTAGTTATCAAGAACCAAAATCATAATTACAAATGTAGGTAGATTTCCAGTGCTTCCTGGTAAGTGTATTTTCACAAGATCAGCCTGGAATTTGCTTTTTCCATAATTAAAGGAAAAGCTGAATGACATATATTTATGTGCTGGCTAAGTATTTTTATGCACCATCTTTTATCTGCCAGAGTTATATATAGAGAAATGCATCAAAAGCACACTGCCCTCTGAGCTCTGTGTTCAGGATTCAAACTTAATAGTGATTGGCATTCCTATAGTGCCTAAGAGTTCAACTAGTTTTAGAAACATGATTAAATCCAGGCTTGCAATCCCTCTGAGCCTGAGACATTAACTGAAACAAACATGTGAGAGCATTCACCGTGGCTGAAATCCTCTTGCACCATATGGTTGCAGAAAATTATTACTGGTTAGTGCAGGTCTGGATTTTATGCCTTCTTTTACTCAAACATATTTTAGTGATATTGGTGGAACCCTCAGTGTGGCAAATACTTGATTGCACTGGCACACTGGTAAATAGCCATGTCTTTGTACAACTTGTTTTGTTCACTTTTACTACTGGGTGTTGGTGGGGGGAAGAAGATGGAGAGAGCATTCTGCTCCATTTTTTGTTGTCAGTATATTGATAAAGGATTTAATGGACCCTTTCACACATGAGAGGCAAAATACACATTCCCAGATTTTCAGGCTGGAACTAGAGAAATGGAAAAAAGGAAGAGCTATAGGTCTGAGGCTTCTCCTTTTGAACACCATGCTTCCTACCACTTAATCACCAGTGGATATTTAAGAAAAGGCGCATGAATACACAATTATTTGATTGTCCACACTGATCAAACACCAACTGATCCTCCCTGACAGGAAGGATTCATTAGCTATCATCCAAGTCTCCTTTTTGCTACATGTTTTTGAATTTGTTTTCCTGCATCAAATGGGAATTTGCTCTTGCTCAGTTTGTGTAGTGTGCTCAGACGCTTTGGGATAAATCGTCTAATAATTTGATTAAATGAGTGCATAAACACATTGCAGGACCTGCAGGAATTTGCTTCAGAAGGTCGTTGTTTCCCCAGCTTAAGGCAGCACAAAATTGCTAACCAGGAGCTGCAGCACAGTGCCTTGAGAGAGAGACACACACCGAGCCCTCACAGCTCTGAGATAATCAGGGAGAAGAATGAGTCTTCAAGCAGCTGATGTTTCCTTGCTTAGCCACCCCTCTCATGTCTGAAGATTCTGTTTAACATTACACCACAGGAGATTTTCCACTGCAGCAGTGTGAACCATGCTGGGCAGCACCTTTGGGAGCAAGGATACGTGGTTTTGACACCACTGAGGGATTGAGGAGCATTCTTGTGTCAGCCCAGCACATCTTTCCTGCAAAGGCATAAGCAAAAGTAGCACATACTGCTGCCACGAGCATGGCAGAAAAGGCTGCAGGGAATCAAATCAAAGCTCTTGTATCTCAGTGAATCTTACACGCTTCCTCTCAGGCAAGAGCCTTCCTTCTCACAAACATTAAATTGACTGAATCCTGGCAACATTCCTATGCAGTATAGGGCTGTTATTCTTGTATTAGGAGCAAGTACTATGTAAGGCTCACAGAACATCAAATCTAGGGTTATTTTTGAAATTAGACGCTCAATTGTTGTTTATTTAGGTTGAAATATATGAAAATTGTAATTCAACTCAATTCTTTGGAGTCTAAATCCACTGCCTACCAGATCATCTTTTTTAACATTTATTTTACCTCAAACACACATAACTCACATCTATAACTTTCCCCAGGACTAAGTAACTGACACCAAAACAGAACACACCGGCACACATTGTTACAGACGTCATTTCAGATATTCTGGAAACAAATTACTATCAAAGTGAACTTTTCCTTTCACAAGGGGACAGTTTCATCTTCCATTTGTATATGAATCACAAAAGCAGCATAAGTGATCCAGGCCATATTTGGAGACTTGCACACCTTTATGTCACTTCTTTATCCTTGCTCTCTCTATGATGCAATTGCAAATTATTCTCTCTCTCTCCCCTTTCCCTATCTGTAATTAGAGGGCAGAACAGATGGTAGTAGCTTACTTTAAAGTGATGTCTTCATTACAACACTTCTCAGTATGCTGCCTAAAAATCATGCAAAACAGCAAAGAAATTACCCTTGTTATGGGCAAATCTCACAAGGTTTTGAGGTTCACAGTAGAGAGACAACAACAACTCAGAAACTGTGAGATCAGCAGAAAATTCCAGAAATGACAAACTGGGCTAAATAGTGTCTGAGGTACATCACCTCCCTATGAAGACTTTGGACACACTGCTGCCAGCCATGTGCCTATGAAAATCAGGAATCAGAACCTCCTCCTTACCAGCTTCTTGCTTCCAAATTAGGTAGTGGTTTAAGGCTTACACCTCTGAGCAGAGGCAAAAAGGGAATCATATTTACTGTTTTGTGCTTTTAGCTAGTGACAGCTGGTAAGCTTTTTACACAGGTCAGTGACAGCCCACAAATACCCAAATACTTCTCCCCTTCCATACCATTCTGCTTGCAATGATGTTTCTAAGAAAAGCCAATGGTTGTCTTGGGTTATGTAGAATGCAACATTCATTATCTTTATGAACAAATAGGCATCACTGCAGACATGAGAAAAGGCACAGAAGACTGAGGTTTTTTCATGAAAAGGGAGAAGAATGAATTCTCCAGATGTTCTCATCTCTGAAATGTACCTTTCCTCATAGGTCTGTCTGTGCATGGATTGTTTTTAGCTTTCTGTTCTTGATACAGCCCCTCCTCAATTCAGATCTGTGAAGGAGATAGAATTTCAAGAATTGAGGAGTACAGTGGAATTATATTTTGTGCCACAATCTGATAGTAATTGGGGGATCAGTAGATACTGGTGTCTAATTTCAGTTACCAATGAGTATTTTTCATTTCTCAGCATACCTGAATTCTGCACTGGATTAATTTTCTTGCATATTTTCTAAGAGTTCAGATTGACCACCTAAATCAGCTAATGACAGTCAGTATAACAAACAACAGCTGTATATTCTCAGACCTGTTAAACATGTTAGTGAATTTAAAAAAACAACCAACCAATCAAAACCAAAACCACCACCAAAACCAACAAGTAATGAAATTGATAGTATTTATGTATGGAGATTTATTATACCTTTTTTCTATACTTTCCACTGTGGTTTTTAAGCTAGAATATTGTATTATCAGACTACAATTACAAGGGTTTAAAATATCACCACCTTGACTATAAGGTTCAAGAATTTCAGTAAGCTGAATCCTAAAGGCTTACTTAGACTTCAGTTTTTCATCTAAAAACTTCAGGGTTATCTTTATCACCTCCCAGGTAAGCATTATTTTAATAAAGGAAAAAGGCAAAAGGGATACTCTGAAGACACATTTCCAGGACTTTACAAAAAAGCTTGCCTCATTATTTCAATTTGCTACTTTTCCTCAATTGATCAGACAGTCTTTTGTTCCCTTTTCTCTTGCTATTTTTTAAAATTTATTTTTAAGTAGTCCTCTTTTCCTTGTTGTCACCTACTATTAGCTCATGAGTCAGGATTCACATTACTATCATGCAGTTTGCAAATGAGTTCAAGCTGATGTAGCACAAGAGAAGAAAGGGAGTAGTTGAATAGTTTCTAGAATTTCAGTGCTTGGCTCTCAGTTCTTAGGGATGCTAAACTCCAAGCAGATGTTAATCTTATGGTAAAAAACTGAATGAATGTTTTATCCCAGCACATAGAACACACCTGTAGATGCACTAGCCCTGTGCTGTGATAAGAAGGTGCTCTAACCACCCAAACACAATGTGAGAATTGGGTGTCAAAAAAAGCAACAACCAGAAATGCTCAGTAAATATTTAAGGGCTTTTTTGGATGAGTGTCAAAGAGCTCTACAGGTGGAACTCTACAATGGAAATCTGTATGAGTAACCATGGAGAATGTAAAAATGAGCATTTTTAAGTCTCTGTCATAACGTTACATGGAAGTATTGCCTGGGTTTTGTTTTTTCAGTATTCAATGAGCAAGCAGGAGCTTGTTTTTTACTGTGCTTTTTTTTTTTTTTTAACTTCACAGTAGAGACAACTCATAAGTAGACTAATTATGTCATTATAGTGTGATTTTGGTAAATCAATACAAACTCCTCCATTTATCATTGTGGGTATAATCAATTTTAAGATGCTATCTAGCTGGACTGCAATGCAAAAGAATGGGTAGGGATAAGGAAATAACAAACCTCCCTACTCCTCAAAAAGGCTTAAATAAGAAAGGTCTTTCATTGATCAGGCTGGTTTTTTCTTCCCCCACTGCTTTGCTTTCTTGCATAATGCAGTATCAGAAACCTGAATTGCACATATTAACTGAAAGATGTTTCTACCTATTCGACTCTGTGAAAGAAATGAAATACACATTCCCAACTAGGAAATCATAAGAATTTTCTCTACCCAAACACCAACTGGCAATATGCTATGATAGTGAGAATTATTGTTTTGCATTCTCAAGCCATTCAGGATAAATATGAAATAACAACTAATTAAAGAGAATTAGATTTTCAGATTAGATTGGTAATACTGTTCAAATAAAGAATTTCACTACATCTGTTTATTATGGCAAGATTCTTTTGCACGGAAGCCTAGGAGAATACTCCTTTGTATTGGAAACTGAAGTTTAATCAGTGTGTGACAAGAATCTAGTCATCTCCTGTATTTAATAGGACAGGTTTCCACCTAAGTGACAGAAGAGGGATGTAGAGGCTTGCAGGAGGCAGGTGCCAGGAAGGACAGATGGATAAATTGTTCTCTGAGCCTGGGGGTTTTCTGCATACATACTAGAAACAAAAATCACTCAAGAAGAACAACTGGCAAAACAAGACACCCTTATGTAGCCAAGAGAAACACATCTCACTCTCCAATTTATTACAGAAGAGTATAGCTTCAAGACACAAAATTTATAGTGTGACCAAAGAGGCAGCAGAAGAGTTAATTGCCATCCTCTCTGAGCCTTGTCATAGTCCATCAGATAGAGAATTTCATTTGTTGGTGACCTGCTCAGGTGGGAGCATAAGAGGAAGCTCTTTGTGAACCCCACTGTCCTGAGCTTCAGCATTTCAGCACAGAAACATTTATCTACAATGAAATAGATTTGTAGCCTAGGCTAAGTTTTGAAGAAGAAATAAGCTTCTAATATTGTCCCATGGCTCCAGTCATGAGACAACTGAGATTTACTTTAATGCTTTATGATGTCTTTATCTCATTGTGCATATTTTATCTCTAATTGCATTTGTGAACTGCTTTATGCATCCCAAAGTGCTTAAAAGACTGAAGATAGCAATAAAATATAAAAGAGTAAACCAGGAGAAATAATTACTGAAATATAGGATACAAAAACTTAAAGAATCAATGTAGAGAAACTTTGAATTAGAAACTTGAATTAGAAGATGCAAAGATGCATCCATTGTACATTTTTAGGCTGAATCATCAGACACTGGGAAAATTGGGAAAACTGCAAAAAAATTTTTGGCTTGATTCATCATATTAGAAATAATATCACAGAATTTATCAGTTCATTAATGCAACACAGACACAGGTTTAAGCACAATAAAGCTGGGAATACTGACTCATACATATGGCCTGCTACATTACATAAAATGAGAGGAGTATCACAGCACTAAACATGCTGAAAGCTGCTGAGAACTAGGAGATGAGAAATATCGAACAAAGATGGCTGGGAGAAAATGTCACTAAGGAAGGCAAGAAAGGATGCATTTAGTCCTGTATGTAATGAAGACTGATGTGACATTTGAGGTAATAAAAAATGACAGCATGAAGTACTGTACATATTCATTTCATTTTCAGCCTGCAACATTATCCTCATGACTTTTGCTATATTATGTTTACAAAGTAAGGTGAAGCATGTCTGAGTACATGGAGGAGAGTCTGGGAACATCAGGGTGTGCTGACAGGGGGAGCAGGCTGCAGTGCTCTGCCCTCCAGGACTACATTGAGCCAATCTCCTGCAGCAACAGTGATATTGGAAAGGCTGGATTTCTAGGTACAGATAAAAGAGGAAGCCTAGATCTTAAATCCTCTAAGGTTTTCTCAGCAGGACTCATCCATACTGTGGCCAATTTCCCCTCTTGCTTGGATCCATGTAATTGACTGAAACAAATGTAAGCTAGCCAATAAATATTTTCTCCCTCTACCTCAAAGTTTGGACTCCCACTCCATCTTCAGTTGCTCTAAAAATGCACATTCCACCTCCCTGACATTTCTTTGAGGATCAGCACTGTAGGTGAAATTGTGAAATACTGATTTATAGGAAAGCTAGAAAAATCTATGCCATATCTAAATATAAACAAACCAGTTTTGGGAAGGGGAATGGAGAAGCAGGGAGGAGCAGACAGGAGCAGCAGGAGGGATGTGACTGCCAGTAGCAGGCTGTAGGATTCCCCAGTCCTCACAATTCACTGCTTTAGCCCACACACTATATATGGACCAGCAGCAAGAGTCAAGGAAAAGTCAGGCAAATATATGACAGGAGAATTGTGATGCTGCTGAACCATATCTCCAGATATAACATGTGAAACGTTAACTTTATTTCAAAAAAGGAGACATGAGTAAAATATTTTTCATGCAAAATGTGAGGCTAGATTCTCCCAATGTGTTTTTTTTTAGATGATTAATTTTACTTGAATATATCTTAATTTAAATCTAAGTGGAAATGATGTAGTATTATATAGACATCACTTAAACCAATTATCATGACTATTTATATGCATAAAGCAAAAAAAAAAAGTGTTTTCTTTAAAAGTTAACAAGGGTGATTCATTACAAGAGTAAATGAAGAGTTAATTTTCTAAAGACTTCATCCTATAAGGTGCTTAGCACCTTTAATTCTTACAAACAAGAAAAAGAAAACTAACATCCCAATGAATTAATCCCAAGGGATTAACTGTTTTACAGCATTGCTCTAAAACCAGCAAAAATGCTTTCTGATAACCTGAACCACAGTGCAATATACCCTGTTTTAGTGTGATCACTATTTCATCTTGTCTCTGCTTACCACAAATCTCTACAATTTGAGACTTTCAGAGGGAATTTGCATTGACATCACCAGGACAATTACAAACCTTCAGGACAGAGCAGCAGCATGATGAAATAAATGGTAGATCCTTTATCAGAGAAAGCAGATGCCTTACAGCTAGGCTTCTTAGAAGAAAGATTATAGGTCTTAAAATGGAAGTGGAAGATATTTTCAGGTCAAGAAGCCACTACCAATCCTCAAAGAAGAATTTTAGAAAAAAAAGAAGAAAAAGAGAAGCATTTTTTCAAGATGAACAGGAACTCCAGAGTCCATGCCTCCCCTGAGGAGCTTACAGTGGTCAAACGCCACAGATGTCTCTAAACTTTGAGATTGGGGGAAGTTTTGAGATTTAACTGCAGATTTTAAAGCCTCTGCAAAGTGCATGTACAAAATGCCTTTGAGTCCTGAAGCATTCCATAGTCACTTTTGCTCAGGCACTGAGAATTGCAGGAAGCAAAAGGCAAAGGAGAATCAAACCCAATGTCTGCCATTAAATCGAAGACCCTGTTTCTTGAGATATTCAAAACTTACATGGACAAAGCTCTGACATGACCTAGTTAGTTGGATCTGTTTGAGCTGAAGCACAGTGAACAACACAACCTCCACTGGCACATCCCTACCTAAATTATTCCATTGTAATTTAATTACCATTAAATTACCATTATCATGGTAATTTAATTAAGCATCTGCATTTTAGCATGTATGTTATTAATGCAGAGTCAAAGTGTCTGCATTTCCAGCAATCTGCTTTTTGAAAAGACTTGTACCAGGAATATAATGTATAAAAGAGAATAAGTGTTTTAATTTTTTTCCCATTAGATTCATGTCCTATGTTCTGATTTCCTCACAAAAACAGGTTTTCTAGGTTTTGCCTCAGAGCAAAAGCAGTAGTTACAGACAGAGCATTTCTGGTGAGAGCCAGAAGTTGTGGAAAAGTAGAATTAATTTCAGTCATTTTTCTGTGGGTTAAACTCATGCCTAAAAATATCCTCAAACTTGACTAAAGGAATGAAAGCAGAGTGTCAGGGCACCAGAGAGACCCAAGTGGTTGATTATGACTATTTCTCTCTGATTGATTAAAAAAATAAAGGAATTTTGTTTGATTGGAAAAAATACCCCCGATAAAAATAATGCAGCAGTGGCCACATATATACAAATTCCTATTCTAAGGCCATATTTAAGTACTTAGATTAGGAAGGAGGAAAAGAAAACCTCTGTATAAACTGCATTAAATAGTTTCTTCTGTTTCATTCATGAAGTGATTCCAGTGACAGTGTCTTCAGCTCTAAGCCATCTGCAAAAGCTTTGCACCAGCCTCAGCTATCATCCAGCTTTATGAATCTGCCTGTATTAAACTGAAAAAACATATTCAATTTTCACTGATATGTCAGAAATGCTTCTCAATAAAATAAAAGGTCAAAGTAGCACTTTCCCCATGTCAATGACATTGTATTAAAGGTGCTGCAGATATGCCCAAACAGACTCACAGTCAGAAGAGAAACCGGTCTCTGAGAATATTGCCACTCATGGACAAATTAATTGTGGTCTTTTAAGCTCAGTTGTGTCTAGAGTTTTCCAGAAATTACCATCTTAAATAAAGACACTAAATCATGCTTTGCAGGAAATCTTGCAGATTTTTCAGACACTGATACTTATTTTGGGCTGAATTTGAAACCAGCACTTTCCAATTCCTTTAAATAACAGCTGACTACCAGCCTAGAACTTTACCTCTGTTATTTATAGCGACTACACTCTCTCAAAGAGCAAAACAAAATTGCAAAGGTTACTAACATAAATATCAAGGAAACTTCCTCTTGGAAGATCTATACATTTCAAGTCTGGATTGTTTTGCTGCAAACACCTAATGCATAAAGTTTGTGCTTATGTGTTGGTTGGCAAAGGACCAACAACGTTGAATTTGTGACAGCTAAAACTATAATCTAAAGATTACAGTGATGGCTGGTCTTATCTCTCTCTGGAAGACTGTAAATTCTGCTTGGTGAAATTTTCAGAGGTAGGCACTAGCACCAGGAAGTACAAAAATCTTGCAGACATCAACTCATAACACTTGAAAAGAGAAAAAGACAGGTTAAGCTGCAGAGATTCTTCCGACTGGATAACTTGGTAAAAGAGATAGTACCTTTCACTTCTCCCTGCTATTCTGACCAGAATAATATTGCTCTTTTTGTTATATATTATTCAATACTCGCTTGTGAATTGATCAAATGAAAAAGAGGAGTTAAATGGAGACAAATGTGCAGGTAGGCTTCAAAGGATATCTCTAAGTGTTTTGGATCTCATTTTACTAGCTGATTTTTTGGCATTATTCTAGGTAAGATAAAAATTAACTGCTAGATTAGTGAGGTGGCTGTTTTATAAAATAAACAAACAAAAATGAACAGCAACAAAACTCACCCCAAACCAAACAAAATAAACCTGGGTATCATTTCCGAGCCTGAGAGATAAGAAGGAAAGGAGTCTAAACAAGTGCAAAACATTCTCAAAAGCTTTAGAACAAAATCTGCTGAGGAAATGGCTACTAATGACCTGAGCTGGAATAGAGTACATATAGTTCACCCCAGACTTTAGAACAGGCAAAGAGCCTCTAAAAGCAAAAGGGTGCAGGTTCTGACATACATTATGGTCTGTACTTTAAATAACTGGTGTCTTAAGATTTAATTTTTTTATGAAATCGCCTCGTCCAATATCTCATTCAAATACTTATTTCATATATAGGTTGGAGGAGCTCTATTAAATCACCCACTAGCAGAAGCTCAGAGTCAGATCAAAGAAAACCTTCCCATCTGAAGTGCAATTCAGTGTAGATACCTACAGAAAATCCTTTCTGATGGCAGATCATGTAAGGCCCTTTCCATCAGAAGCTGGTGGTCTCATTGCATTTGTGATTTATGGCAGACTATAACCATGAATTGCTGGGTTTCTTTGTGCAGGATGTTTTTTAGAGTTTGAATGCTCTTAAAAAACTTAAGACAAGATGAGCTATGAAATAGCTCTTTAGAAGTGGTGCCTGCTCTGAATTTCCTGGATAGAAATATGAGCTACACCCTTCAATAAACACAGTGATCTTCAGAAAGATCAGGTTGATTACACCTACATTAGTCAATAGAGGAGTTCACATGAAGGCAAATCTCCCACACTTGCATGAATTGTCACTTTTAGACACAACTGCTTTGCACATGCTTGGAGAACTGCCAAGATCCAACAGAATTACTGAGGGCAGACTATGCATTTAGAGGTGTGCAGGTGCTTTGGACAAATATCTAAAGCTTGGGTGAATTTTCAAAGCAGAAAAGAAAGAATTATAATAATGAAACTCAGATATGCCTTCTTTAAACCCATGCTGTAAACTTCAAATCCTGATCTTGCCACTTTCTTCCTCTGCACAAAAACCCCCCTGGCCCGTTTCATCACCCTCTGGAATTTGCACTACAGAGTGCTGGAGAGACTGTGTTCTGCACCCAGTGTGCCCAAGCCTTGTTCACCGTGGTCTCAGCATCCCTGGGGGCAGCAGCTCTTGCACTCCTTGGACTGGAACACAGTTTTTTGTGGGACTTATTTGCTAAAGATCTAAGGAATTATGAAACATATGTAAACCAATATCACAAAGAGTTCTAAAAGCACATTCCTGGTTTTACTTCAAAGCACAGGCACATCAATATATTTTCAGTAGCAGAATGTAACTACTTCTAGCATGGGCCAACAGATTTCTTCAACTTTTCTGCATCAATTTAATGCACATAATTTAATACTGAAAATTTTACTGCTCTCACCATTCTCTCCTGCAATACCTCCTTTTTTGATCCTCAAAAGAAAGTAAATCATAGGTGTGTACTGACTATAATTTTTGATCTATCACTTGAAGCAAGTACAATTTTTCATACCTGTAGCTCTTCTACTACCCTTTAACCCATTTAGCCATGCTTTTACTCAAGAGGGTACATGGGCTCAGGCAAATGGAAAAAGTGTATGAACTGGTAAATGTACATCTGGTTTTGTATCCAAAATGGTTCAACACCATCCTTCAGATGTAATCTCCTGGATTTAACTTTAGGGTTGTCACTGCTTTTACAATTAAGCCTATGTGGTTTTCTTTTTAATTTCTAAAGACCTCTGTTATTAAAACAACAATGTAGTTAACTATTTCTGTGTATATGAGTGAAAGGCATTTGGAAATGCAATAAATTCTTAGATCATATGGAAAAACAAATAACCCTTATTAAAACACCAGAAGTTACAAACAGATATTAAGCATGCACTCATTCAGCAGGAGATGACCAGAGATATTATTATGATCTAATATATCAAACTACTAAGGCACAACAAAGTAATAATGACCCCACATTAAAAGTGGTAATTGTTAAAAAAAAAGGAAAATAAAGAAAAAAAAAGAAAATAAAAGACCAAGCTCAATCTGAATTCCAGAAAACCTTTTAGTGATGCTGATCTTTGTTTTCCAACTTAACGGGTTTCCAGTGATTTCAGGATTCATGCACAAAATGAAATTGTCTTACAAATTTTACAAAATGGAATCTCCTTGATATAGAGAGCTTTGTTACCACTGTGAAGGCTTGAAGGCACAAGCAGAAATCACTGTCTTGGCTTTTATCTTCTGTCATTACCACAAGGCATGTCTGGCACATGGTCGATAATTTATCTCAGCTAAAATCAGATCTAGAGAAGGCAAAAGACTCCTGAGGTGTTCAAGTTTCACCCCTTCTTCAATAATTTCCGTTGATATTGAGAGAATAAAGACTGTAGGATAATTGACAAGATTGTCCCTGACACAGTGCTTTCCTAGCAAAACTATCACACCCTTGTAGCTCTGGAACTGAAATGCACAAGCTACTTTTTCAAGGATGAATGGAGTTTACTAATCACCTATCCTAAATTTATAGCAAAAATAAAGAATGCCATGAGCAACATGGAATCAGAGCAGGAACTGCACAATTTTGTTCTATAGCTGTATATTTCCAGTTAGATATAATGAAAATAATGAACACAATTAGTCTAAGAAAGTTGTTATTCATGATAGATTAGAAACTCCTCAGAACAGGGAAGTTCTTGGAACTCTTTAGGAGCCCTGGTCAGGGAAGCATAAACATTTATGGAAATGAAAACAAAATGAAATGAAAACTTGAGCCTTCTTGAATGAGCAACAAGAAGAGGGGAGTTTGCTGGCTTAAAATAGGTGCTAAGCAAATATGGTGAATATTGCAGACATTGATAATAAAATCACAAAGTAGGTAAAAGTTGTTGTGATGCTGATGTTAATAATGCTCTACAGTTCCCTCAGAGACCAGCTTATTTTAGTGGATGCTGATTTCAGGTGGAGGGTAACAAAACAGGATGTCAATGCTAAAAGAGTCTTGAAGTCTTGAACAGATTCTGCAATGCTATGAGCAAACCTTATCCCACTGAACTATAGTGATTTCCATCACGTGAACATTTGATTCCTGCAGGGTGCCAGCTTAATTTTCAAAAAGTGCAATTTTTTAAATAAGACACATTTATTTGTGTTACCTTCATTGATCTTTCATTAGGTCTATAGTAGTGACATAGATCATTCAATAACACAAAAAAAATCTAATTCTTTACAGTTTTGCTATCACACATATTCACTCACATATTTTTTGGGTTACAAATATCATCTCCTCTCCTGAAACCATCTGTCTTCCATCAGCACAGGCTGACTGCCTTGCCAACTTTAATCTCAGATCTTTCTTTACTGTTGCAAGTCATTAATCAGGTACTTCCATCATTGTAACCAATGGCGACCCTATCTATAATCATCTTCCACTGCTCTTTGAGAGCTTGCTATCCACCAGTACTTCCTAGACAGGTTATAAAAATGTGCCATCCTAAATCCCACACATGCATTAATCACTTGACAAGCTTTTGCTGTTACAGTTTCCTGAATTCTAGTTGCAGCTATGCATTTTTTTACTCAGAACAGTATTAATTGTAATTAAACACTGCTCCAAAAAAAATCTGGGATAAAGTAAATTAAAAGATAAGTAAGATAGTAATTCTATAACATTTTTTTCCTCAGCAGTTCAAACACAATGAATATTACCCTTGCTGTTCTTGCTGTGCAAGAGAAAAGAAGGGCAAATAAACATTTAATCTTGATAAGTCAAGCTTGTAATAGATTCATAGATTTGAGGTTAGAAGAGATCATTAACTCATCAAGTTTTCCTTCCCATCTAACATGCCAGACAACGTTACCTTTTACTGTGTTACCTTCAGTGAGCCGAAAAAGAAAAAAAAAAGGACCCTGATGTTTAACTAAAACTTATTTTTACCGACAGACACCCAGTCTTGAAAGGAAGTTGCTAGCTTTGTTAAGAAACAAAAAAACCAACACAGACAGTGAACAATTAAATTTCATCATGTGCCACACAGCACTGCAGCCTCCTGTGTGGCTGCCAGGCTGTTTCTCTGCCCAGCTTCTAGAGGCACACATGCAGCCACTCTTCCCCCCAAACATCTCCTGCTCTGCAGCTTCCCAGCCTGCCATTCCTCTCCCCCACCCCTCTCAATTTCTGTCTGGCATTTACCCTCCTCTGCAACCACCCAAGATTTTCTTTCCAAGAAATTTGTGGATAGAGGCTGGGGCATTGCTTTGGCTGGTAAAGAATTCACAAAGAGCATTCCTGTTTGCTGCCTGATCACTTGCTTGCTGCTGCCAAGGTGGTTTTGATTTCACCTGACATGCTCCTTTCCAAAACTTTCTACTTTGAGAACAGTGTGAAATTCAATTATTTCAAAACAATAAGGGCTTATAAGACAGATCATCAAAAACTCTGCTAAAAAATCTTGTCTGCAGACTCAAAATCTACAAAACCTGCAATTTCCTCCAGTAGTTTCCTCCAATAGCTAAAACTCTGTCATTGTGACTTATTTATTTATCCATATCTATTTGAATTAGAATGGAATTAACTCCCTGCTGTTCTTATTATTTGGAGGCTTTTCTCTCCTAGAATAAATATCAAACTTCAACACTATTAGCATTCTTTTGGTAGCTTTTAAAAAATTGCTTTGGGAAAAGGAGTCCCTTTATCACTCATCATCTTAGTATCTTCCTGCTCCTTTTTTTTTTTTTCCCTCTGAGGAGAGGAAAGCTGAGGGGAAATTAAAAAAATGAAGAAAAAAATATTGAGCTCTGGTATTACTGTTTGAAACCAACTTCAAAGTTCCAGAAGAAAATATAGGGGATTATACTTATATATATACACACACTTCAAAAATTATTCTTTCTACAAAAAAAAAAAAAAAAGTTCAAAAATCTTTTGGCTTTAGCTCTGAAACCCTGTGAAATTTCTACTGCCATTTCAGAGGGGTTGGTGGTGCATCTATCTTTCACTCACTTCTATCACTGCATCTCCTCTGCCTGCCCTCAATACATGACTCCGCAGCTATTTATCCTGGCCAGGAAGAACATTCACAGCTCTGCTGCTTCCCATCCATCTCTGTCTGTTATCCATCACCCTTAGAGCAGGCTGGGACCCCACTTGCCATCCTCTCCCATCACATACATTTCCTTTCCATCTCCCCTTTCCTACAGAGCATCCACACTTAACTGCTTTGCCAGCGTTCAACCTGTTTTCAGAGCAGGGAGCACATGTCTTGGAAAGCTGCTTTCACTGATTTATTAGGTGAATTTGAGGGAGCACTTAAATCCACTGATCTCACAATTTATGGGAAGAGTTATGTATACAGCTGTCATCCAGCACACAGCTAAAGGAAAGCTTTCCAGCCTTGCTGGGAAGGTCACCTCCCTCCATGAGTTTTCCACAGCTGGAGCCTCAGGTGAAGGTACCAGCACAGCAATGTGGGCAGAGAGCTCCTTTCTGGGAAGGTCAGGCAGGGAGGACAAAGAGGATCTGACCTTCAGCACCCATGGGGCAGGTTGCCCCAGCTCTGCATTTTGCTTTGCCCATTTAAGTCACAGAGTATCTAACAGCCATTGTCACTGGAGACCTGCTCTGGACAGGCCCATCCAGGTTAAATAAATAAAGAAGTCTGAATTCAACAAAATTTAATTCTGTTGTCTTCCAAAGTGAATTATCTTAAACCAATTTAAAATGGCTTTAATTCTTTTTGGTGGTATTATTTCACAATCTTAATTCAGGTTAGTAATACACTTTAAAATGAACAGGCTTACTTGTTCTCAAAGAACTATCCTAAGTATTGATTCACAGACAAGCCCTTATTACTTTACAGATAATACTTCTCCAGTGAAACATTAATAACAACACAAGTGATACCAGTTGCTGAATCCAATTTTTTCAGGAAATTTTATTTTCTCTGAAGAGCTCAGATTTAGTCAGAATAAATTTTTCTGATTAAGTTAGCACAAGAGAAGATATTATATAAGAGTATTTCTAAATAATTATTCATCTTAAATCGAATGCCACATTCATAAAACGTATAAGAACAACTTATTTTGACAAGTAAGGGGAAAATATGACATCATTATTACAAAAATATAATATGAAAATATTGAAATAATATTGATTATTGAAATATATTTCAAAACTATGAGAAAGATGTATATTAACTACCACTGTTGCTGACTATCTTCCTACTGCTATGAGGCATGCAGCATAAATATAGTATCTAGTCTGCAGCATTCAGATTTAAACCCAGTTGTTGCCTTAGTCCTTGCTTTCCTGACTGACTGTGGGGTTTGAACCCAGAAAGCAATCAGCTGACACTAATAAGCTGGCAAGAGCTAAAGTGCTTTCATTAACTAAATAGCTGGACCAACATTTAACATCAAACAAATAGTGTTGTGCCACATGTTTATTAATTTATATTTCAGCAATATATTAAAGACGTTTTCCACTTAATTTTGAGACAGATGCTCAACTGCCAGACTCAGGAGAAATCAGGCTGGTACTTGTAGCCATCCAGGAAAGAGAAGAAGCTGAGGAAACCTGAGCACAGGGGGTTCTGCAAAGGCCCACTTATTCATTGCTGCTATGGGTTCAGTAAGGCCATTCTCTGTGCTAAACAGGAGCTGCTCTTTGAGAGAAGAATGAATAGGGAACATTCTCACAAGAAACAGCAGCCACCCACTATCTGAACACAAGATTTAAACAGTGCAAGACACTTAAATTAACCGTTACATGATTTTTTTTTTTCACTCTGGCAACCAAACTGTATTTGTGAGATTACAACGTTTTGCAGAAAGATCAGAGGATTAAAAAACAAAACATAGCCAAACCCTGTCTTCTCCAGGAAATCCCGATGTTTCAAACTTTTATTTTCGTGTCAAATCGCCAAGAACAAAAATAGCATCTCAAGAGCTCGTGGAAAAACCTAGCTTATTAAAAGTTGGCTGCCAATATGTGACATTTCAAAAGGGAACTCATTTAAAAATACCTCCAACACAGAATTACTTTTCCATTTATTTCATAACATATACTACTGACATGCAATTTCAAGACATGATAAAGCAATAGATGTTTAATGACTACAATATTTGAAGTCCTCTCTTATTGTATATAAAACTATTAGAGGAAGTTGCTGTGTAGAACAGAATGAAATATCTTTTTCTAATTTAGAGAACAAAATAAGTCGTTTATGCAGAAAAAAAATAATTTTTAAAAAAAATTATGATAAGGGAGATTTTTGAAAATACATATTATGAAGATCTCCTTTTTAATGGAAAATAATTTGAGAAAATGTATCTAACCAAGGTACCTTGCAATGTCCTTTTCTGTCAAAACGAAAGTCCTAATGAAAACTTTTAAACTAATTTTAGGAAGGTTTGTGGAATGAATCATATATCAGCCTGGCTTTAGAAAGATAAAAAAGTTATTTCTCTATGGACTCCATTTACATCATCATGAAATATCACCATGAAATATCCTAAAAAGAGTATACACCACCTCATATCAGTTGATTTTCTGGTCCTCAAGGTTAAATTTATTTGATATAGAAACATACTTTCTATTAACTCTATTACTGTTTGTGTTTATGCCAAAGTGAAGCTGCCTGTGTGGAATTTATTAAAGTCATTGATATCAGAATGTTCATCTTAGAGGAATTGAAAGATATTAGATTTAGAGTAAACTTTATGGTAATTTATTAAGTGATTGAATAACTTGCATGTCTACGTATTTTGAATAACTGCATAAAATTTCACTCTGATTAATGGAATAAATTAGTCCTATGTCGTCTAAGCAATCTTTATTTTTCTATTAACATTTTTTCTCATAATAATATATGCTTAATGATATTGCTGAGAAGTAGAGTTGAAAGTGTTTTAAAGGAGAGGAGAACAGACAAGTCTGAATGATGATAAAAGGAAGCTCTGCATAGATCTAGTGCAGTGCATTTTTACAATAAAACACAATGTACTCCAAAACTGCCACTTCCCAGGTGCTGTGTGGATCTTGGAAAAGAAAAGAAGGAGATTTCTTTTAGATAGAAGCAACCTCAGCCATAAAGATCTTCAAATCATGTCTTGGAATATTTACTCCTCAATTTCAGAGGAGTATCAGTGTGAAGGTTATATCACCAGGAAAGCTGAAAATACTTATTTTTCAGGGAAATAAATCCTTTCCCTGTGAAAGGTTGGAGATGCCATAACATGGCAAGATCCAAGGCTGGATTATGAATTACAGCTACAAAAGATGGCATCATGTATGGAAATCTGAAAACAAAATAGCAAGGTTTGGCCATGTAGAGAATAAAAGGCAATCTTGGATCTAATCAGAGACTATGTGAACTTAAATATCACAAAACAAGATAATCAAAGGACCCTTTATTGCATTTAGGGTGGGGTCTTTATTTATTTTTGGGGGTTTTATAGAGATTAAAAAATCTATCTTGGTGTGTTCAGATTTGCAATGGTTCCCAAAAGGGATTGCTGGTTCTGCTATTATTCTTACATTTAGAAAAAAAAATTCCAAATTGAGATTAGATTTATTTTTTGCATCAATTTTTAAAATAATTTAGATCTTCTATGACTTAACTACAGAAATACTAGGGCATTGTAGTGTAAGAAAAAAGTCTCTTGAAAGTATCCCCACTAACCTCCTATTGATGACCACATCATGTCGTTCAACCCTGAGCAGAGAAAACAGCTTAATAGCATTCCACACATTTCACTTTTTATCTTTTTTTTTCCTTATGAAAAATGAACTGATTTTAAAACAAACAAATCCACTCCAAACCCACAGCAGTGGTCAGCTCCTTCACCTGTTAAACATGTTATCAGTATTGCTACTGCTGCTCTTCAAAAAAAAGCTGCACATTCCTGAAACAGAGAGATGCACAAGCCCATTTTTAGAGAGAACAAGAAAGGACCATTTTATATTAAACACCAGTTTTTGTCTGAACACCTATTCCATTTGCAAATCAGAATAATTATCTTGTTCCTTTGCCCCATGTTAAGGGCTTTGAACAGTCTCAGTATCTTGCTTGTCAATTTAACAGAGAACAGAACTAAAAGGTGTAGAAATGTGCATTAAAATGCTCTGCATCAAGACAATTGCTTTTTTCTTCTCTTTAAACTAGTTCTGCAGTGAGTAGCACTGCCCTCGGCTCTGTAGGTTTAAAGTCCTTTTAAGTAAACATAAAAAATAAAATTCCCATCTCTCATGTAGGATTTCTCTATGACCTGGATTTGTGAGGTTTACCTGATCAACTTATTTTGCAATTTTTACTTTTTGCAATAGTTTAGCACTTTCTTTTCAATTTTTTAAAATAAATACATTTCATATCTGAGCTTCATTTTTCCTGTTTTTAATGACAAAAATAGAAAACTAATTTCATTTAATTCTCAAGTTGTTTACACATTTATAATAATTTCCATATCAAACTCAGAACACCTATTTTTTATTTCTAAGCAAGCTGTATTTTAAAATCATAATAATTGTCTACCACACTCTTCAATCCATAAATATGATGCAGCATTTCCCTTCTGAATTCCAATTAAACATTGTGATTGAAAATAAAGAAAAAAGAACCCATTTTCAGGAGGACACCAATTACTGTAAAATTAGAATTTCAATATATAAGCCTAGGAACTAGTATTTTGGCATCATAGCAAGAACAGCAGCTAAGAAGCAGAATGAATTACTGGCTTGAGATTAACCTGAAATGCAGAAACCTGCCATTTCCCCGAGCTGGTCAGGCTTGTTAAATTATTTATTCCAGTGAAACCACAATGTCTGCTTTTGATTGCGAGCCAAAAAAGATCATAGAAATTGCCAAGCAGAAAACTTGCATTAAGTGCCCCTAGCAATAACTTCCCATTTGCATTTGAACTTGATTTACATAGGCAGTAGAATTGGACCCAAAAATGCTGACTTTACATGATGCAGGCCCAATGTAAAAGAGAAATATTGTTTTAAAACATCGAAACATACTGGGTTACACTGATAGTTTACTTGAGTAGTTTCCAGTTTCCAACTGTATTGGTTAAGATAAATGGACACACAAAAGAAAATTCCCTTCCCCTGGATTTCTCTTTCATGAGTGCTGCACAGAAGAAATCTCAGCTGCTCATACAGAAGGTGAACACTGAATGGACTTACTCAAAGTGCCAAAAATCTTCCTTTTTGGCAAGACAAAAGTATTAGACATTCTGTCTTCAGTCACTACTAGTTCTGCCTCAATAGCTGAGTTTCTGAAGATCTTCCCCATCCTGCTATCAACAAGTATTTAAGGAACAACCAACCCATTTTTTAGATAGAATTTAAGGAGATATATTGGAAATTAGCAAGATCTCCTAAACTAATTTCAAATCGGGGGTTTTTTGGCAGCTTCAAAGCTACACCTGTGGCTGGTACTTCAACCCCTACTTCTTTGACTCGTGTTGCTGTTCAAAATGACTGACACTGATTACAAAAGGAGGTGTAATCTAAGTAGCTGGTACAGGAAAGATGCCAAAACTTCACCATCTGACAGAAGCCAAGAGACTAGAAGTTTCTGGGTTGCTAACAATAGAGTTGCTATTGATTAGTATTTACAGTAAAGAACTGCAGAGCATTGAGGTCCTTTTGTGATTGATAATCACCTTCTGTCTCAGGAGAAGTAGATCATCCATAGCAGGATGAAGCTGCATTCAGCACAGGCCTCCAGACCAGTATTCTCAGCAAGCCAAAATTGATTTTCACCCCCTGATCCCAAAGGGCAGCTGATTTGGGTCTGTGCCCAAAGAAAACAGCTTGAGATCTGGCTCTGTGAACTCTGCATTTCTGGGATTTTGGCTTCTCTCTAAACACACATCCAGTGTGCTCAGCATTAGGTCATAACCAGTCTCCCCTGAGAGTTCAGATTTATCATTCAGAAGCATAGATTTCATTAGATAGTATACAGATATTCCACATGATCTTAGTTAGAAGGCCATGCAATTAATGAGTTAGGTAATTAATGGTGGATGTTGCAGCAGGTGGTGGTTCTACTCCAGCTGGTTCAGCCACCTGCTATTAGCTCCATGTTAGCCTGGCTGCCCTGTACCTAGCACTTCAAAAGTGTAATCTCAAACTGCAATTAAAGATATGCTCTTTATCTGCAGTCCCTTTCTGGGAGAGAGGGGCATGACTCAGCACTCCAAATTCCAAAATGCTTCTTTTTACAGAAACACATTGTAAATTTTGCATCAGCACTTCGGTAAAGGAAAAAAATGTCCTCTATCAGCCTGATGCATTTATATTAATAAATGTGTCATTTTGACATTGAAGTTTCCTTTTATGAAAGTACCTATACATATTGTTGGTGATACTTTGTATATCTGGGACAAAAAGAATGAAAAAAATCCTTTTCTGCCCAGAATATGAAGCCATTAAGTAAAAAAAAAAGAAATTTGTGTAGGTGGCCTATGTCATCAGCAATTGTCTCTCTTATTTGTCTGATGGATCAATTTACCTATCAAAAATTAAGGGTAAAGATCACAGATTCATTCATACATAGGTACACCTCTTATAGGAAGCAATCTCTAAATTTACCATGAAAATTATTGGCCTGAAAATTCTTCATGAGAGCCATGAAACTCCCTTCCATCATGGACTGTTGATCACAATCAATGGGAAATTTCTATAAGTGCAAAAGACTTGACCAGATCTCTAGACACAAAAGGAGAGACAAACTCCAATAACTCATTTTGTACATATAAAGCAATCCTTCAAACAGTCACAATCAACTGGAGGAATGACATGTGAAATGATGAAAAAAATGCAGCAAAATACTACTGACAAAACCCATCCTGTCTCCTTATTAACCCTTCCCTCCAGAAATGCTATTTCAACATTTCGATCCTGAACTAGTGGTAGGAAAGGCCATCTTCATCCCTTATCAAATGGTGTGTGAATATTTAGTGAACTCTGACATGATTTGGATATAATTGAACATCTACCACTTCTCTTTGAAGTTGCTGGACCAGGTACTTAAGAGGTCCCAGTCACTCATCCAGCATATGTTTAGGATTACTTTGTGCTGGTTCATTATGAAAAGAATATAATAAAAGACTAGTTAAAACAGTTACAAGTTTGGGTGTTCTATTTTGTTTTCCTTGCCCATCTCTAAAGGAAAATTTATTTTAAATGTCATCAACTTTTTGTTCTTTTCTTCTCAACATAATTTTTTTTTGGGGTGAAGAAGTGTTCTCTATCTCCTTCTCAGCAGGCAAAAAGGATCAAAAAGAGATAGGATAAAAAAAAATTAAAAATATAAAGACATATCATACCACAGCTACAGTTTCCCCCCCACTTCCTCTTCATTTTGTTCGAAAATTAAAGTTTTGAGAAACATATATTCATCAGCTGAGAAATGAGAAAACAGTTACTGTTATCACTTATTTTTTTCACCTACTGAACAGAACAGAGGATATCACTTAAAAGAAAAATCTATAAGAGGCTCATATTTTCCCCTGAAGTTAAAATGTTTATTTTTAAAAAGTCATCAATTTTTATATATAAAGATTCCAGGTAGCATAGATCTCACTGCATTTTTAGATATGCTTTTCCAATAGACAGCTATCCTTCATAGCACACCCTATTTCTAATAAGTCTGTCTGCCTTCTCTTCCAGCTATTGGATTTCCTTATGCCTTTTCACTAATAAATTGAAAATCCTTCTGACACCATTATTTCATTTTTCATTGCTGAGGAATCCCTTTCAATCTCACGTGCTCTTTAGCTGGAAAGTATTGCATAGATGGGAGGGAGAAAACTGCAATATCCACTTACTGCACAGCACAACAGCTCATCATGGCCAAATTTAAATGGCCAGCTACCAGAAAAGCACATTAATAAAAAGACAGACCTTGAAAGGGCAGCCATTTCAGTAATGGTATGGTAATTATTAAGCTAAGCACTTGTAGGGAGGAAGTAGTATCCAAATTTTATGAAAGCATGAGACCTTGTCACATTGTCCTAAATTTAGAAGTTAGAGCATGCTACTTGAAATTACTGTGGACTGATGAGACTATATTTCTAGATCTCTGTGAGTATATATATTTATTGAAATTTCTTACTTTTTATCATCACTCATTAGCATAGAAACCCATATACTATTAAGTCTCTATCACATATTTTAATGTTTATTTTATAATGTGATCATATATATTATCAGAGAAATCACAGAGATTTGAAGAAATGTTATTAAAAGACTGAGAAAAAAACTCTTAGATTAACTTTTCATTGTATCTTTGCAATTCACCATCATCAACATTCTTCTCCCTCAACAAAAATCAAAGGCTGTTTTCAATTTTAATTGCAATATCACATATTGTGATGCTATAACTGCCTTAGTAACTGCAAAATGCTATGATATGCATTTGATAGAAAGTAAATTGATTATAAATGGAAAATAGATGGGTTATATTGATAGTAAACTTAAGACGAAATGGCTGGATTTCCCCCCAGGCTGACAGGCTGAAGATGGAAGAAAATGTCAAAAATGGTAGTATAATGTCAAAAATTATTCAGAATGACAAGTTAGAAGCTGTTTTCTTATTTGACATCACTGGGCAGTATTAGAGTTAGAAGCTTAAATCAGTTATTAAGAGACTTAAACACATTAAGCTGTCAAATATGGCTGCTCTCAGAGATTCTTCTGAAGCTGGGACAGCCACTGCACACAGAATTTCAGTGGCAAAACACCCCTAATAGCCTCAAAATTTCAACTGTATTTTCTCCAAGGATGTGAAAGGAGTTTTGGACAATTAATGAAACTGTGGCACAGGACAGCTAAAGCTGAAGTTGGCACATTGAATAGCACTGAATGACAGAAGAGTGAGAGGGTTGGAAATCAGCAATATTAGTTGTTTAATTGCAGCCACACACAGCATAATGTCCAAGAGGAGACTACAAATACCACGGGGATGCTGTAACTGTGAGATACAGTAGAAAGAGTTCAAGACCTGCTGATGTGCTCAAGCTCAAAAACTTTGACACTTCTGGACCAAATAATTCCTTCCTAGTCTTCTCCTCTCTACAAGAGGAAGCTTGCATGCTTACTCATGGAAGACATCAGACCCTTTGGTCTTTCCCCTCATTTCCCAGTCCTCAAACTCTCACCATCTTCTAGACTTTCTCCATGTACTTCTTAATAGGTCCTGGGGATAGGATTCCATCTCCTTGCACAAACCTAAACCAGCACAGTTTGTGCTGTTGCTCTAGCTATCCACTCATCTGGCTTTAATTTTTCTTCCTACAGGCATTTCAATCAGAAATAGAAATACTCCAGATAATTTTCTACACTTGTGTCAAATGGTTAGATGGTTGATTAACATCACTTTTCTAAATTTATTCTTTTAGTAGAGGAAAAGACAGACTAAACTCAATCCTTGTACATTTAAAATGCATGAACTAGCTTGGCCACCTGGGCATGCATGGCAGCTTGCCAATCTGTACATATGTAGCTCTTAACCAGACAAAAAAAATGTTCTGGCTTAGCCTGTAAGACATAGGAGGACAGAAAATGTTCTCTAACAATGGTGATTACAGAAGATGTGGGAAGCTGGAATGACTGCAGTGCAGAGACACAGAACATGTGAAATAAAGGAAATCAAGGTTCACATGTCAGATTCTCACTATTGTGACCTGCTGTCTGGTCTCAATTATTGCAGAGCTTCACAAAGTTTAGTGCCTGAAGGACATATTCCTGGTTAGTACTGGGAATGTCACCCAAACACTAAGTGAACAATCCAATAACTTAAATATTAGTAAACTACTGGAGTCTACTCAGGACTAAATTCCTGTATTTCACAGAAGAACTTAATTACACTCATGCCCAAGGTCACTGTAGTGGCTTGGAGTTCACAGCGAGAGATGTCAAAGTTTTCTGCTAATAAAAATTATTCTGTGGTAAAGACAATGGCAGACTGCATGGAAGTGCTGAAGGGCCTTGTGATTGCTTCACCAATAAAACAACAGGCTCTGAGATGACTGCTCATTACCATGAAGGAGTGAGATCTCTGGAATAATTGCTCAGGTCCCTATTAACCTCTGCCCTACAGCTCTGCTCCCACCTAGCACTGGTTAAAGTTGCCCCCCAGCAATGGCAATTCAGACACTCAGTTAAAGTGAGAAATTCACTGCCCTTTCCAGCCAAAGTTTCTCTCTTGTAATTGCAGGTATAGCCTAAATTCCTAATTCTCATATATACAATAGACATGTTAAAAATGGTTAAGACTCACTATTATTCCAACATAAGCCTGGCTAAATCTGTGACCTGTTAACTGGGTAATTCACATCACCCTTTAAAATGGCTTTTCCTCCTTTTATTTCTTGCTATCCTGTTAGTCATAGTGCTGTCCTTTGCCATTTCACAAAAGACAAAATGCAAGATGAAAGAAAATAGAAATACTATATCTGAAAAAAGAAGTGAAAGGAGTCAGGTTGTTATTCTCAAGTATCTCAGGGGAAAGTTAAGTATATCCTGTAATTTTGGAGAAAACACTGAGAGGAAAGTTGTGCAGATTTTGTTGAAGGAAAGGAAACTTCTCATATTGCATAGAACTAATCAAAAGCCCCAACTCCTATGATCCACAGCCCCTGTGGTTTGTCATAAACAGATAAAAAACAGCTATCTGACAACTGCAAGAGAAGCAACTCACCTGGGAAATAGAGAGTTGACTGAGGAGCATTTTGTGTCAAAGAGGCACAAGCTGAGATTCACCACTTGCTATGCATAAGAAATGTGGCCACTACGCTCATTAATTCTTGAACACTCTTTATTTTAGTGCTAAAAGTGGTGCGACATTTAGGTCACCTTTAGTCTGAAGTTGGCATTTGCCTCACAATTAGATTAATGAACACTCAGGGAAAGCTCAACAAATGCTAAAATCCAGTGAAATTGAAAACACTTTGGTGCCCATTAGAAGCCTACATTTCATCAGGAATAAGTGACTAGTTCATTTTGACTGGAGGATATTGCGTAGGTTTGTCTAATTTTCCTAGGCTTTTCTCCAAATATATAGCACTGTCTCCACAATCCTCTCCTATACTTAAGGAATGACAAAATCTTCACATCTTGAAGGGTGACTCCTGTCTGAAGGGACTCAAGGGAACAAACAATCTTACTCCAGGGTCTATGATTCTGATTGTAACATAGGAGAGGAACTGAAATAACAAAAAAAAAAGCCTTTGTCATCTTGAAGATAGGAGAGATATAGGTCATCCTTGTAAGTAGGAGTGCAAGGGCTAGCATGATCTCAGTCTGTGCGGAAGCCTCCTGGGTGATGATGTGAAAGCACACCCAGTATAAGATGGTGCTAGTGAAGATGGGAGCAGGGATGCTTTTCCTCCCTCTTTCCCCATAAATCCAGGCCTACATATGCTAATTAATAGTCCTTATGATCTGAAACTGAGGCATTAATAAGCTCTGTGTAGACTGTGCTACCATAAAGTACAAGGTCATACTCATAGGGATTAACATCAAGACTAGCTGATCCATGCTGATGTCTCATCAGTTAGAAAAAATAGAGGGGAGAGACCAGATGTGCATTTTTAAATGAGAGGATGATGAAAAGCAATTAATTTGGTGTGATCATGAAAAATCAAAATCACTGCTAGGATCTTTAGATCACTGCTTGGATCTAAAAGATGAGGTAGTTCCGGTAGTGATGAAAGTTACTAACGATGTTGTAAAAGCCTCCATCCAGAATATTGAACATAATTCTGGCCACCTACATTGGAGAGAAATTTGTTCAAATGGTAACAGATTAAGAGACTGGCCACTAGGATACCCAAGGCAACTCAGAAGCCATTGTAGAGACTAAAAGATCTCACCTTGATTATCCAGGAAAGCGGTGATAATACTCTCTTCATATATAACAAAGAACTGAAAGGTAAAGGAATTTTGAAACCTCAAGGTCACTGCTAGTGAGGAAATAAAGCAGCACAGCTTGGACCTAATGAAAAGTACAGAGAAAATGAAGAGAAAGGGCCTGTAAACTTGGGAAGTTTTGCAACAGCCTGCTTGAAAAAGCATCAAGGAAAAGCTCACTCGTTCTAAGGCAGAAAACAGTCACTTAGTGGGAAGAATCTCACAAACTGTAAAATCAGGGTAATGTGGGTCCTGCCCAATCCTACATTACCACCAAGCTTCATAGACTGCTGAGATCCACCTAATTCTGAATCTAGTCGTAGCTGATTAACAAATTCAAAAATATTTGGATACTGGGCAGACCCACAGTAAGCTTTCTTTGTTTAGCTCCCCGTAATAAAAACGGTTCTTGTGACTGAAAACTTCCTACAGAACTGAATAAAAGACATGGAGCAATGCAGATAGAAAGAAAGCAGCTTGCCCAAAGGACAGAGAACACAACTGGTTATTGGAGTGGCTGGTTCCGTTTAGGTATCTTAATACCTTGTTTGGTACAATTAAAGAAATTACTTTCCTCTTAGGTATTTAACATCTTTTTGTAAAATAACATCAGTAATATCATTCAGTCCTAGTAAAAGTGATGACAATCAGTGGTATGTTGGAACTAGGACATATTCTACAAAATTAGCATAGAACAAAGGATGATATATCATCCACACCACATATTCACACATTTTTCCTTCAGCCGGAAGAACTAAACAAAAAACAATAATTAAGTGTTCAAAATCAGATAAACAAATATCTTCAAAGTAATGATAACTAAACCATGTCTCACTTTAGTAATTTTATTTTTAAGTAAAAATAAACATAATATATTATTATACGTTTTTAAAATGCATTGTGCTGGCTGAATAAACAAATTTTTATTCTTTTTTCTTCTTGATAATAACTTGAAAACTAAACAGATCATATAAATGGTAAAGTTGTCTAAAAAAGTAAATATACTGGACTTAGTGGCCCAGGAGGTCTCTTTCAGATTCATGTTTCATGAACAACATGTTTGTGTGCAGACATGGCTTTTTGTGCTAGGATGTGAGAGCCCTCGAAATAAAAGTGTTATCTACTATAAAGTAAGTGACAATGAGTGCAATGAACCCATTTTTATTGGATCATTTCTAAAATGGGTATGAGAAATGTTTGATATATTTTTCTCAAGTTTTCCCAAAGAGTTTTCTATTTCACATTTCCCTGCTTTCCTTTGTATCTACCTAAAGATTAAGAGACAATCTTTCCTTCAACCCAGCAAACCCTTTTTCAGTATTACTATATTGAGCTTGAATAGTTAAGTGGCATCTGAAGGTTCTTTAAAAATATAAAAAAGAAAAAAAAGAAGGCTTTGCTAAAAGGTTATATATCTGCCGTACACTATATTATCTTAGCATAAGTAAAAGTATACTTCTTTTAATCAAAATATGACAAAGAGGGCACATCTACATTGATATATGGACAATATAATCCTACTAGCTGTCAGAATCACAGCTAGACAGGATGAATTTTAAAGGCAGGAAAGCAAACATACTCAATGTGAGAAAGGTTACAGCTGAAAGGACTAATTTGACTTTTTAGAAGAGCATGGAAAAGATATTACATGTTGACCTTAGAGTGTGTCACCAGTTGTTTTTCAGAAAAAAAATATAACAAGTCCTAACACTTTATATGCTTTTCAGCAGCAAAACTCATCTCAAAACATCTAGCTTGTCATCTGTGCAGCTTTGCCCTTTACATACAGAGCTTCTAGGTGAATATACTTATTGCTACAGATTTCCCTGCTGCTTTTGGCTAAGAAGTCAACAACAAATTCATGTTACCTTAGTGTTTTTTATTCTTTGTGAGGGGCAGTGAGACATTTTATTTTACACAAGACTCCACCTAGTTTCACATTTAGCAAGCAAACTTTGCATCTGTGAATTCAGATGCACAGTAGATTTATGATTAGAACCTAGGCTGAAAACACAAATGAAATGGGTCTGCTTTGTCAGTAACAGGTGTACCCACAAGTTGTTCTTAAATTTCATTATCTGTGGGTTTGCAGATAGTCTTCAAATAACAAGTCCACTAGAGTATTACGATAAATAGCATTCCAGACAGCTTGTGTTCCAGCTGCGCTGTCTTTATTTACCAGACCCCATACCTGGTTTTCAGCTTGTATAACACCCTGACAACCCACAGACAGAATAAAGAAAATGTGGGTTTATCTTGGTGGCTAGTCTGTAAAACACAGAAAATTTCACAGTTAAAAACAATTTCTGCCTGTTGTTAGTGGTTAAATTGCAGTTTTCTGATTTTAGAGAGAAGAGACAGGCGACTTGCAATTTAATTCTAGTTTGCCTATTCACTGTATCGAATGTTAATTGAAAGAGTAGATATTATTTGACACCACTGCTGGAAATCTGGCTGGATTCCAGAAAAAGACCGAAAATATGATAGAGCTGTTTATTTTGCATTAGCTGCTCTGAATATAATAACTTAATCCAGATTGCTTTTTCACCCAGAGGGATTGATAATCCAAAAATGGCCAGACTATAAGGGAAAAGCCATTTTTTCTTTTTCAGAGTTAGCACCTGTACTTTAATGAAAAGTAGCTGAGAGACATTTTATATTTCCATAGAAGTGAGAGACAACAACCAATTAGGAAATTATATTCTATTTGTCATCACTCAGGAGCATCCCCAGCCCACTCCTGCAATAAAGCCCCCACATAAATAATGCAAGAAGAGATTTTTTACAGATAAAATGAGCTTAGAATAGCAGATTTCCTCTAAAGGAAGTAATTGATCAGTTCTGTACAGGAAAAAGAGGGGCAGGGGTGCTGTGTGAAAATTCTGCCTTTGGTTCTTCTCTTCTGCATTTCTCTTCAGGATGTTGCCTCATATCAACAGCAGATATTCAGCATCAGGAGGTAATGGATCTTATGCATCTTCTACTGGCTGAGTACCCTCATGATTCCCTAGCCTACAAAACATAAACCCTCTGGTTTCTTCAAAGAGGTCACTAAACTATCCAGAATAAAGGTCCCAGACCATCTTTTCATCATGTGATGCATCTGGAATGACAAATGAAACCTCTAGTCAGCAGCAGACAATGGGGGAAGAAATATTTGCCTTCTCCTAAACGGAATGAATGAGAGGAACAGCTCTATCTCAGCAGCTGGACTGTAGATTCAGTAATGATTTCCCCTGGTTATTAATTGGCTGCTGTTGATGAGGGACCCATGGATGAGTATTACCTCAAAGTGTTACAAGTGTTTTCAGCAAAAGAAAGCCTTCACATCTGCAAGATTCCCCAGAAAAAGAAAGGAAAAATATGAGAGAACCATAAAACTCTTCAGCTAGGACCAGAGGCTGTGTCAAAGACAGCAGCAGGTCCAAATGAGCATGTAGGGAATCTGACATGCTGCTTACAGTTCAGAACAGAAACAGCCTAAGAGAAAATCCTACAAAGCACCAAACTAACGTGACTTGAAGCTACAATTCTTAAAAGTTGCACTTTTCTGGGCCTTTTTATGCTTGAAATGATTGTTACAGACAACAGGATATGCAGAGAGGGATGATGGAGAAACATGAACTTACTAAGATTACTGGGTAAAATAACTTCTTTTTGTTTTAAAACTTTTTTAAAGTATTGCAGTACAGTGCTGAGAAAAGCGTGCAAGTAACTGATTTCTATTGCTCTTCTTAGATACTTCATCAGCCTTCAGTAATCTGCTATCCAAGCTTCTTTGTTCTATGAAATTTATTACTCCAATATCCTTGCAGGTTAAGGAACTGCTATCAGCCCCCTTGGAACAAATAAAGCAGACGGAGAAACAAATTTCATATTGAATAAGTAAACTTTTTTAAAGTTAGGAATGAAAACTAAATTTCTTTGCCACACCTCAGCATTTTAACCTCTGATTAAATGTCAAGTTCAAAAGCATTTTTTTGTATTCATCAGTGCTCCCACATAAAAATCAGGTTCAGATCACACCAGATATGGACTATTTTGGAATAAACCAAAAATCATTAAATTTAGAAAGAAACTGGCAAGCAGCAAATTTTGCCACACTAATATTTCTAAGATGATCAGGATAAGACTTTTAGTATTCTGTTCAGCAAGAATCCTTGGGCAGAACGAGCCAGACACAAAATGATAAAAAACATGGCTCTGTGACCAGGTATTATAATGGCTAAAAAGATGACCCATGGCGGGAATAAAAATCTCCAACATATTTATTTTTTTATTAGTAGAAAATGAACAAAAGAATTAAGCTGACATGCTTAATTTAGAAGAATAATTCTGAAAATTTTCAAAACTCATATTGTCTCAAACAGAATTTGGTAAAATCATGGGAGAACAATACCATGAACAAGTTCTACTAGGTATTGATCACTAAAAAATTCTCTCCGTTTAGTTGGGGAAGAATGTAAGAATCATTATTTGTTAGTTTTATTCATATGCTAAGATGACTTCAAGGCATTTTCTACTGTCTATTTTTCAAGAGTTGAATTAGAGGCATCTTAGGTGTTCCCAGTAACAAAATTCTTAGTACAAACTGTTTACCAGACTCTCAGCATTGCTTACTTCTGCCTTGAAAAAGAAAGAATGCCTTTCAGGGCCACACAACCACATGTTAAGTATGACTAGTATTAAAAGAGCTGAGGCACTGAGTTATTGAATAGCTCATTAGAAGGACACACACTGAACAGTAAAGGTTATAAAAAGACACATTCAAACTTGCTAATAGTTGCTTTCATGAGAAATTTCTAGTGAAAAGGTCACCAAAGAGCCTGACTTCCCCCCTGCTCCAAATTACCATGCAATTGGGCAGTACTGTGCCTGAATTACAGGGGCTATTAGCAATAATAAAATTAAAACACCTAGAAAAAGTTAATAAAAATCACAGAAGCAGCAAGGTTAATATTATATTTGTTGTCTTCTAGACAAGGTCAAACAAGGGAGATGGGAAGAATAGCACTACATGCATATTAACACAAATTATATTGCACAAATACACACTTCTGCACAGACACACACATATACATGCATGCATGAGCACTTCACTCTCATCTATAACGTGCCTCCCTACATAGTGGGGGAAAAAAAATCAATAATCCATTGTTTTACAAAAGCATGGATAACCCATTATCCCAGTCCCACTGATATGCACGTGGGAGTAAAAGAGGAGGAACACAATGGTAGACAAAACCTTGGGTTCACTCTTTTGTTTTTTCATAAATGACTACAGCTTATCTATTTCTGCCAGCTAGGCAGCTGGAAGACCTAGCAGCCCTTTGAAGCCCAAGTATCTCATTCCCTTTTGTTTACCTCCTTGTAAAAGGAAACAACACATTTGACCTTTTATTCTTTTAACAGTTTATCTCAGATCCCAAATAGACCAAAGAAAACCCAAAAAACAGCTAAAGTCTCCTTAGACTTACATAAAAGAACTGACCAGATCCTCACTAAGGATGAGACTCTAATGGTCTGAGGCCAAGTAAATATCACATGAAAATGAAAGCCTTTTCAAAATAACTTTCACACCATGTCCAGACTGCTAAAACAGGCTGGGGATTTCGTTCAGCATTTATGAAGCCTAAACAGGTATTTGAAATTATTTCAGCAGGTTATAGATTTGCAACAGATTGTTTTTTTTAAATATTTTTTTTTTTTTAATAAATATTGTAGAGGGAAAAGAAAGCTTTGTGTTTGTGGACCACATCGTGTGGTGTGGAAAAACATATCACATGGTTGGGAATAATAGAAGTTAAAAACCCCAAAGAAAGCTTTTCTTTTCCTTTCTTGCCTTTGCTGCACTAAACCAAGCTAAGCAACCTCAAGTCATGTGAAATGAAATCATTGATCTTATCTAGGTCACAAATTTTCCCTTTTTAGTAAATGGATGATGACTCATCTTCACCATCCTCAAATTAATTTCTCCACATTATGGTCTAAATACACCAAAGCCACAGGTTGAAACAGTGTATGAGAGTTGAGCACATCTCAGCCCAGACAATCATAGGTTAAAGATTCTTTATTAAAGTTATGGAAGTGGAGATGGGAGGATCTGTAAACTCTGCTTATTTATTGTATCACTTAAACAATTTAACAGTACTCTACACTGGCCATCCTGTACTCCCTCTGATCCCAGGACTCCTGGTCCTCCAGGCATTCTCAGTAACTTGACTCAGTCTCAGCACTCTGACCTAATATTTCAAATATTTTCCTTATACTTCACTCCCAGGACCATCATTCACTCAACATAATGGGATGCTGGATTTATGTACAACTTTGTCTATTCAGGCCAGCAGGCAGGAAATTCAACTTTGCAAAGGTATGGCTGAAAAGCCCATAGTGGGCATTCAATGCCCAGCATCCTGAATTCAAACCTCAGATCCTTTCCCAAGCACAATGAATCAGGCCCTTTTCTGCAGTGTTAGTCATTCTCCTGTCAGCCATTATCCTCCATCATTCCACTAGACATTCTTTAAAATAACTCAATGACTTTTTGCATAGTTTTTCATACTTTCAAGTCCATCTTTTAAATCATTGTGGGTTCAGTCGTGTGCATCTCTTTGCTATATTTGTACATTGCCTTGTCAGCATTTCCTTCCTGTGCACAGCTTTCCAGTCCTTTCAGAGCACAAACATTCTGTTTTTAATTCTATTGTCTTGCTGCTTATCAGTCACAACCTCACTGGTCCCATACAGCTGGGCTTCATCAAAAGTATCTTTTTTGTCACCTACAGCACGCAGAACTTCAAGAATGGAATCCTACATATAGTCACAGTAGTTGGCTATAATTATGAAACATGAAGGCTTGAATATTCAAACCATCTATGCAGACAGCCACTGGTAATACACAAGGCTCTTCCCTAAGGTCATTAGGCATTTCTCCCTCCAAAAACCATGTTTAGCACCATGTGTGTTAATGTACTCCCTAAAATCACACATTATTCTTGTATAACCAAGGTATCCAGAAAAAAAGGGCTTTTTAGATGTTAAAACTGCAGCATTCTAAAAATACTTCATATCAAAACTTGCAACAAGCACAAGGAAAAAAAGTCACTAATTACTTACTTCCAGTTGGTTGAATTAATTACTATTCAAAAAATGCATATGCTTAGGGAAAAAAAAAAGTCAGCTTTTTGACAGTTTGATCTAATACCCTAATACAATATGCACCAGTGCCACATGATGAATGGAAAGCTAAACCAAAATGGAAAATAAACATGAGAGTAAGATTGAAAAGATAAATTATTTTCTTATTTGGACATGTCCTGTTAGGAAAAAAAGATACCAAAATTCTGCTTCCTAAAGTTAGCTGAACTCTTCGTACACAAGCAGTGATGAAGAGCTGCATAAAGTATCCAGCAAGTTTTTCTCCATGGAAAGCCTGAAGTATCTTTTTGCTCTGCCTGTTGAAAGCATTGTCCAATGCAAGAAAAGAGAAGGAAAAGACTACCAAAAGTACTTTAAACATGTAAGTCACTCCCTGGATAAAGCAGATTTCTCTTTCTAACTTTCCCAAACATGGATTTTAAATAAATGTAGTAAGTGAAAAGAGGAAAGCATTGAAACAACCACATAAATACTTTCTTTAGAGACACACAAGTTTTTGCCCAGAAGAAATGGAAAAGGGAGGAAAAAAACCTTCTCTCTGATTCTGAGCAAGGGTAAGTGTGACTCTTCCAGTCCTATGAGTCAGCTGCAATTTGGTAATTTACCATTAAAAAATTTCCCTCCAAATAAGGTGACAAAAGACTTTGATAAAAGGCTAAGATATTTATATATACTGTTGGAGTGAGTTGGGCTTTGCACCACTAATTAGTGGTTTGTCATCAGTCCCTTTTTTTTCTGTTCGGAGCCAGGATTATTAGAAAGGCAGTGGAGACAGTTTCTCATGTTCAGGCTTGGATGTTTATTATATCTTATCAGAAATTGCAGAAAGCATAGCAGCACTTCTAGCTGCTTGCTAGAAGTAGGAAAAATGGCTCCAAGCTGAGCCTGTTTCAAGGCCTTTTAAAGCTAAACAGACCAATAAAATTTAACACCTATATTATTTATACTCCTGACCCAATAATAGATTCCCATGACCCTTAGAGTGACTTTCAACTGACCAATCCAAATGTAACTACCTAAGTTCCGTGAAGAAAAGGAAGAGAAGATGAACAAGAAGACAACACCCAAAATTCTCCATCTTGTCTTATAGCTACCACTATACAGTATAAACCTCAAATTTAAAACCCATCACCCATTGAAACCACACACATCTAACCCACTACACATTTGTGATTTCTAACTTATTATTTATATTTACAAATCTTCTCCAAGGTTTCAGGTCCAGTGCAGTGTTTTTCAGGGTGTCTGTGCCTGGAATCACAATAACAAAAACTCCAGATTTCTCGGATCCAACGTATACTGCCTAAAGGAGAGAGACATCTTTCTCCACTCATAAACCGGGCTGTCTTTCCATACAGACCTGAGTATTTGCTGTATTGGATCTTTGGCCCCTGGTACTGATCTCCAGGAGCCATTTAGCCATTGCTTTCTCCATTGTCTTCACATATGTCTGTTACCGGGGAGGAGAAGGGGTAAGTTTTCCAGCACACTTTCATCACCTTCCATAGTTTGTGTTCTACCTCTCCTATCTTTTTTGTTTTTATCTTAGTGTGGCACATCACATGCAGCAGACACTGAACCAATCAACCAACAGGAGAACAGCTGCACTTCTGTGCTTGTCAATGGCTGGGCTTTTATCTACACATCAATACTCATTGCTATCACTATCATCTCAACCCTGGAGATCTCCAGTGGTCTTCTCCTGCTGTTTCTAATAAGCCTTGAACTCCTAACCTAACAGCATTTTATAAGAAAGAACAAAATATGTTTTAGAGTTGAAAAAATCAACACCATGTCCTACCTACATATTTCAAGCTGACAAGAACAAGACTAATCTCACACAGCTGTAGTTGTCTACCTCTGAGCTAGTTTTACAGGTTGCTTTTGCAATCAGTAGAAAGAAGTAGACTTATCTAAGATACAATTCACTGAATGTCTCTCCTAGGCACCAGACAGATCTCTTGGAAGTCTGCCTTACAGCAAGATAAACTGCGTCCTTCAAGAGCCCATCTTTCTCTATCAACCAGCAAGAGAGCCCATACAACCAGCTTAGAAGCCAGTGTCTAAATTTCTTCATTTAGGCTGGGATTTCCAAAGCTCTTCTGCTTGTGAAGAATACCTCCATGTGAAGAACACCACTGGATATATCATTAGGGGTAACCTCAGTGATTTGCAGCCTCTTATTATAAAACAGGGAGCACAACTCCCATGACAGCTCTCTACAGATCTCTTTTGCCTTATTCTGAAGTCTATGTCAGTGGTTAATGATGAAGACAAAATACTGGCCAGTGTGGAACTTGGGTCTGATCCAGTTTGCCTAGTCCAACACTAAATCCAAACAAATGTAACAAAGAAAGAATAAACATTTTGCTCTCGGATACTTTCCAAGGAGAAAAAGACAGATAAATCTCAGAAAGGCTGATTCAGTCTCATTGAATTTCATTTGGAATTTATTATTTATTCCAATATTACCGCCATGCAAATTCCTACAAAAGCTGAATGTTTGTTTGATTCATTAGCTCATAGTTTTGCATTCACCTTTCATGGGCTGGGTTGGGCTGAGTATGCAGAAATCAAATGCTTGCAGACTGCTGATTAGAAGGATTTATTTTGTGCCTTTCAGGAAGAATCTAGACATAACTATCCTCAGGGAAATACTCACAAACTATGTATTCCTCTTAAACATCGAAGCCAGTTAGTACACAATAGCTGATTAGAAAGCTTTTTATTGATTTCCTGGTTGAAAATCTGTAATTACCTTCATAGCTACTGGTATTATATGTAACAGCAAGACACTCCTGTGGGGTAAAAACAGATTTTGCTTTTGAGTGAAAGTAGTACCTAGTTCCAGTTAGGTTTACTTGGAAACCAGTTCCACCTTATTAGGAAGTTCTAATGTTTTGACACTTATTTTCCCCAGATTTTGAAAGAATGATTTTTTTTTTAGAGTTAATGAAGAAAAAATCTCTACAAATGACAAGACCTCAGCCATTTGCTTACATGTGATTATATAAAGAATAACATCCCTCAAAGGAGGTAATTGGTCAAACAATTCCCACAGCACATACATTTGCTCTTATTTTTTAATATGTTCCATCCTGTGCTTCAGAAATCTTAAAAAGATCTTCATAGAAAAGGCTGCAACAAAATGTATTCAAGCTGACAACTTTTTTCAGCCTATTTATTTGCTTTTTTTGGGTGAGCTTTATGTATGCTTTTAAAATTTGCTGAATATAATTTTTATCAGGTGGAAGAAGCCAAAAAGGAAAAGACAGTCAGATAAACCTAAGGAAGGTACAAACTAGATAAAGAAATTGTCTTACAGGCAGAAAAAACACAAGACTATTGGGAGAAGCAAATTAAAGAAATGGGTGCTAGGGGAATTAGTTGAAGAACACAGACCACTGCAGAGAGAGCTGTTTATCATGACATTTTGTGTATGGATTGATCATTGGCTAAGTTATAATAACAATTATCCTGTCCTTTTTTGCATGATGCTGAAATCTGGAGTCATATTTCTCCCTTCTTCCAGATATACTGTAACAATCTGAAATTATAGATCTTTAAAAATATATTGGGGGAAAGAAAAAATCTTGGCATCAATTGTTTTCATTTTCAGCACATTTCTAGCAGATTCAGAAATGTCACAGAAATGTCCTCTCATTATTTCAGTCCTAGAAATGATGGTTGCATCATCTTACAGCATTGTTTCTGAATTTAATAACACAACATGCAGAAGCTGGAATCTATAAGGGAGTTTACAATGAAAATATCATAGATAGAAATCTTAATTAAAAATTTGCCCATTGTAAACCACCGAACATCAGAAAATGTTTAAAAAGATGAATGATTGTCCTAAAAACATATCCACATGAATTATATACCTAATCCTCCAGATTCTTCTATGCCTGCAGTTTTCTGTATTTTTTATTACTGTTTCCTTATACTGTCTCTAATCGCCTACTGAAAAACAATCTAGAAATAAAAGCAGTGTGATTCACCTTTATCCATAAGAGTTGAATCTCATGGCTTGAAGTGAAAATTATAAACAAGAATCAATGATTAGCCAGAAATACAACTTAATACACTGGTCACAGAAAATTTGGAGTATTTTCCTAAAATTTTGTTATTTATATCCACTAACCTATTAGCAAATTCTTCTGCCAACTGCGATCTCCTCCTCAGACTCAGTAAAGCACCCCTGAGAATACCCAAGATTCTGTCAAGATCTCTGGACCTCACCCCTTCCCTATCTTCATCTCCCCCCTGCATCCTTAGCTGAAAAACAAACCCAGTTTGCTCTGGCTTGCCTTGAGTTTTTGCATTTTGACTCGTGCACTGGCCATTCCCACTGAGCAAACTAGGCAAGAATCACTTAGAGTTCACCTGCCTGTACCCTTCTCTCTGTAGGTGTCCCTTGTCTTTCTAGCATCTGATTGTCATAGAACTTGTAGGAAGTTACTTTCTTGAAGATCTGCTCCATCTTGTTGAAAATGGCTAATAAATTTGAAAGTCATTAGAGGGCTCAGGGAACTTCCAGCTGGCATAAAGAGCTTATTTCCTTAAGACAACAGGCTTCCCCATCCTCACTGCACTCTGAAACACACAAAAGCACTTCAATTATTTCAATACATTCAGCTTGTGGAATTTCCAACGAGAGAAAGGAAAGCTGTTACATTAATAGAGTTAAATCCTGACTTGCTCTCAGCTCAGACGAGTAACTCTAGCACAATAATAGCTATGGTGGTGGCTTTGAGCAGGGAGAGACCTCCCCTTACACAGAGCAGTAATAGATAAAGGAGACACATATTGATAAAGCTTTCAGGCACTTGGAGTCCTTCATGATGACATTATGGAGACTAAGGAAGAAGTCAAAGTGTATGCAAGATGCTTGCACACAAACTACAGTTATAAAGTTTGCAAACTATAAAGTTAAACTGAAAAGAGTGGAACGCTGTCTACCATCAAATACAGCATGGGCCATCCATGCTGACTGTGCATTACCAGCCTGCACATTTATTTGTGATTCTCAGCATCACCTACAATCCTCCTTTCCAGCCTACTGCTGGTTGATGGAAATGCTGCTTTCCTTCTAGTTCAGTCCTGTGTGCCTTGGTAAGAGTCCAGGCTGCTTTCTGCCATGTCTTTAATCTTGCAATACACCCTTAGAAAAATGAAAGGGTTAATACGTTATAGATAAACAACCCCAACTATTCTTTTCATGGCAGTATGACTAATAAGAGGAGGACACAGGATTATTCAGGACACAGCTAATAAGTCTGACAATATGAAGTGTTAACCAGAAAAAAAAGCAAAATGTGAGGAAATGTGAACTTTAAAATGAAACATAATTGATCTCAAGAAGAATGTCTGAAGGAGTTAGAGAGAAAAGGCATATTAACAATCCAAGAGATGGAGACAGTTCCTTTTGGTTCCCACTCAGGCTTTTTTCCTTTCAACTTTTTCATTTTATCTACTCTATTAAAATCTCTTACTCCCACACTGTTGTTCAGAAATCTCATTAATCGAGATGTAGGAACGTAACAATGAAGAGAGCAAATAGATTTTGATTCATAGATGTTTAAAGCTGCAAGAGATTGTTCACACTATTTATTTTGATGTCTCATATAACAGAATCATTCATCTGGATTTCATGCAGTAATTCTAGCAGTGGAAGAAAGAGAAAAATCTTATGCATAAATAAAATGTTCTGAGATTTCATATTCACACATACACACACAGATATACAAACTCAGAAATTAGCTATCCAGAATATTTAAAATAATTCAAACATCCAGAAGGAAAAAAAAAAATAAAAAATCAAAGTCAGTGAAGAATTGCCAGAAAATGCTGCCAATTTCCCTTTATGCATCATGTGCCTCCAGCCCTCCAGCTAGGGGAGGGGTGTTTTAGAGAAAATGATCTTATTACCTATATATAGGAATGTTTGTCACACTCATGTTTTCTGGGAGCTCAGTCTGTTCACTATGAATATTAAACAACACAACACCAAATTACAACAAAATTAGAAAAGATTGTCCTATTCCAATTTCCGAAACTTCCTTCTCTCTTTTCCTTCTCATAATTCTAGTTCCAACATGGATACCTGCCCATGCAAATCTAGGATATTTTTTGTTTGTTTTTATCAGGAGTTGGAAAATTATCCCATAGTCAAAAAGAAAGAATACAAGAAGAAAAAAAAAATCGAGTGATTCTCTAAATATATATCAAACAAATATGGACACAGGGTGTCTCTTAGGCACCCTGGCAATGAATGTAATGGTTCTGTTAGAACAGAACTAATACCTGCCTTCAAGGCAAGAATACTCGCACCCAGACCTCTTCACAAGTTTTTGTCAAAGTATATTATTGAAATAGGAGTAGGAGAAAAGACACAGTGGTACAGAGATGGAAGAACTTGTTCAGAAGAACATGAGAGACCAGGGAGGTCTTGAGCATTGGAGCCCTTCAGCCACTGAAATTGCTCACTGCTGAAGTCTGTCCTGTTCCTCCTGTGGGACTCCCACATGACTGTTCCTCCTGGGAAGAGTTTAAATTATGTTGAGATCTCTTTCTGCATCTCAGAAGGAAGGTAGGTTAATTCCAGACCTCCGCCCCTGGGAGATAACTAGGTAATACTTTCCACATCAGAGTGAAATTAGGGCTGGAGGCCTGATTTATCAAGAAGTTGTATTTTGTTTTTGTCTTCTTCCTTCATTTGAGTAAACTATTTTTACATGGCTTGTCTTGCACAGAGAAGGAGAGAATGTTTCCTGTGAACTCTGCTGCTGAAGCTGAGTTCATAAATATCAAAGAAGAAAGAAATGCAGATGAATGGCAGCAGCAGTGAAAACGCTGAAGCAAGGAAGAGAAACGGGATAAGAAGGAGAAATGTTTGGGAGGCTCATTTAAAAACTCCAAAACAAAGTATTTGTTTTGCAGCAATGGAAACATCTGAAATGAGAAAGCAATTTGCAGGCTATTTGGCCTCAAAGCTCCAGCATGATCAAACAAATACGCCTGGAGAAAAAAAAAAAGATCAGGATCTTTTCATGTTGTTAAAATACTCTTTTCCTAGTTTCCCTCCTCACTGCAGAATTAGCTGAGGAACTCACAATTTTAAATTTTCCTTCAAGGGTTTAAATGGTAACCCCAGAACAGGAGACTGCTTAGTCTCAAACTCATCAGTCACTTTTCTCCCACTTACCCAGCACACCTAGAGGTTGAAAATTCCCACTATGAAACAAAACAGCTCTCTGCACCCTTGTCAACATTTTACTTGGGGTATGTATCAGAGGGGCTCCCCCTCCCTCCTTGCTTTCCTGTCTCTACTTTGCAGCATCCTCTATTGCTTGCAGCACAGGAACAAACACAGCCCCCTCTGCAATGGGGAAGATCTCCACTCTCCAAGCAGGCAGTGGAATTCTCACGGTCAGGAGTGCATTTATTTCACAGGAGGAGGATACAGACAGCAGGTAAGGGCCCAAAGTTAACCTTCCTGAGAGCACTCTGATGGAAATAACCACAACCCCACCAGAATTGTTACAGATTGTTGTTGAACATCGGAGCATTGTCAGAACCAAGCCATATTTGATTAGTTTAGGTGTCCTAACACTTAAAACAATCCCTCTTTTTGTGTTTCCAGCCATACAACAGTGAAGGTGTCTCAGCTATTACTGCATCCTTTCCCTCAAGGTAACTGCAGTTTCACCACAGTTGCCACTGCTTTCCCTGCTGACAACCATTCTGAGTCAACAGTGATTCCCCAGTCTATTTATAGGACCTTAGGGATCAGTTGGTTCTTTTTTTTTTTCGGGATGGGGGGGTTAAAGACTTTTATACTGTTAAAATATAAACTGATCCTGATAATTATTCTTAGCTATCTTACACTGAGTAAAAGGCTTGGGCACCTACCTCTTGTTTCACAGCCATACTGACATTCAGTTTCCACAGGACATTCCCATTCTAGGACCTTCTTTTACCCAGCCCCAGAAGCCATGCAGACAGTGAAACAATATGGATTTTAGTGAACCTGGGAAGACATCACAGGTGATATGCTCCAGGTGAAATACTCTATTTCCAATTCTTTCAGCTTCATATATTTAAAAACCAGATTTCATATATAATTTCTGAACTTTAGTTGCATTATGGTATTGCATTAATGACACAAACTGTCTTTGAATAAAATGTTCCATAATTCTACAGACATAGTAGGATCACATATTGCAAGAGGATGACAACTTAAAGCTGATTTTCAAAGGGATAGTAGTTTCAGAAGAACTGAAGGTTTCAGAGTTTCTTAAAACAGGAAAGACTTTAAAGCATTCTGTATTAATGTGACAAAAGAGTATGGTGCTGATGATTTATTAAACCTGAAGAAGTGCACCCTAATAAAACCTGAAATAATAGAGTGAAAAAAAGATGGAAAACAAACACAAGTAGTATCTTAAAACTGTATGCTAAACTAGAGCAACACACATGGATATCATATAATCAGGACCAGAGATGTGTGTGACATCAGCTCAAATAAAACCATCATGTCATTTCAAAATACTCTGAGAACAGTTTGACGTAAAATCAATTCAAATTGCACCTGGCTACATGCATTATTCTTTTAACAATACATAACTTTTTTGGTCTGTATTTTTACCACATAGCATTGCTAAAAAATAAAGGCAATTTTGGTTGGGTTGTTTTTTGGGGTTTTTTTTTTGACTGTGTTGAAAGACAATGCTTTGCATAGGGAAAAGAAAAATATTTTTCAGTTATTTTGTAATCAGCTAATGCCCTGAGTCATGAACTCAGACTAACCCATTCCAGCAGGTAAGCTAAATGTTTTATGGATGATCATAAAGTTAGCTGGTGTTTTTTTAAAAATGCAGCTCCACTGTTTGATTCTGACCTCTAACATAATCCAAGTGCTTTGTGAGGAATATTTCATTTCATTTGCTTGAAATTTATCCATTATTATCTTCATGTGACTTCACATCCTTTAATTACGAAAGACTGTAAAATTCTGGGACCAGTTGGGTTTCTTTATATACCCTTTATATCTTCAATGTTTCAGTTAAAACTAGGTTAGACTGTTTCTAATTCTAAGAAATCCTAAATTTTGCAAAACATCAGGATGAAGTTTATTTTTCATACATCAACATGCCTAATTTTCCCAAATCCTGCTTATTTACATGATAAGAATAAATTCTAGACTGCAATGTCATGTAAACACTTATTTGATTTTAATATCTTCTTCCTTGGAAGCATTGTTTGAATTTGACTCACACTGATTTCAACAAGATTGATCTTACTTTATATGATGGAATAAAGTCAGGGTTTGCAAATACCTCATTTTGGGAGAAGGACTTACGGAATGAGACATTGGAAAGTGAAAAATCAGAGAGCATCCCAGTCCCAGAAACAGTGGGTTCACAGGAAATCACACACCTTGTTCATATAAATACCTCTGGATCAGATTTGCTGAAATCTTTGGGAAATGAACACACTGCAGGTTCTTGCTGGCATGTCAACTCTCAGTCTCAGGTCAGACTCTTTTAGAAAACTCCTGCTACAGTCTTGATAAATCTTATCCCTGCCAAAAGCAGACTAAATTGAGTACCCACCTTCTGAAGTTTAGTTTTCATGCTCTGCACAGGAAAAATCTAAATAAGAGGGTATTACCTTCAAGGCAAAGGTGATTTTGGACCTTATTTAGGGTTGGCATAGTCCCAAAAGAACAATTTAGCTTGTAACTTTTACTAGTCACGATTTCACTCTTGCATTGGATGCACCTAAATCAAAGGGTAACATATCAAAGTCAAACACAACGAAGTTTCTGGAGATTAAAAAAAACACCAAAAACACCCTATAAACAAACAACTCTGTTATATACCTATCAAACACAGACAGAAAAGGTACTCAGTGTAGAGTTTGATAAGTAAAATTTAGCACAAAAAATCCAACATAGCACTCCATCCCTTCCAGTTGTCACATTATAATTGCCTGTTCTGTTCTACGGAACTGTCCTTGTGATTATATTCATGGTTTCAGGCAAGAGGTGCATGACTGAAGAAATATACTTCAGAAATAACATCTTCTTGATGCTTTCTTGAAGTTCCTCAAATAATCATTTTCAGTATTTCTATAATAGAATGACTGAAGGAGTAGGGGAAAAAGATTAGGACAAAGAACAACACTGAGGCAGGGAAAACCATCTACCCAATTATATGGTCATTTCCCCAGGGTGATGACACATTATGTACCAAGATTTATCTGATTTTATATTGTTATCCTAGACATGCTGCAGTCACTGTGGAGCCTACCACTATGTTCCCTCTGCTGTTTTCTGCTCTTAGCCAAATTTTCTGAAATTTACTCAGATGGAACATTCTTATGCCTTCCACCTACCCTCTGTGACACCCAATTAATGTGCAGTTGAGTGGAAAGAGCCCAAGACAATTCCATTATGCAGCAGGATAAGAGGGAAACACCAGTTCCTGTGCAAAATGGGTTGCTATTTAATGACACATCAAAAGATTTTTACAGAAATATAGTTGTTATAATAAAAATGTGCTGCTTATTCAAGGCTAAAATTGCACAAGGATTTTTGAGTCCATTGACAGAAATTCACTCTATTTATGCAGAAACATTTAGTAAGGATTTTACTCAGTTATGGAAGTTGAGGTTGCTGCCTTCCAATCAAAAGTTCAATATTAGGGTTTTTTTTCCATCTGAACTACAGGTATCAGTTCTGAGAACCAACATATTTAAGGCAGCCTAGAGATGGCTTCAAGCTGTGCTGGTAGACAAGAAAAGCAGGTGGCAGAGAAAGGCATCAGAAAACTTGACATTGTAGTCAGTCTCAATTTCCTAACACCCTTTTAGGGAGCCTGTAGGTATTTCAGATATCACGTGTATGTGAAAGACAATGGCTCAGACTAAAACCACACCCTGAGACACACACCCATGATACAAAATGCATAATCTTAGAAAGAAGGGATTTGAGCCAGAGAGCAGTGTCTTGTCTTGTGGAATTTGGTTTGGTATATAAAACATCATCTGGCTGTATCTATATAGAACTGTGGACAGAAAAAGGAGCTGAGCTAAAGATGGATCATATTTAATTATCTACAGTCTTGAAGCCTTAAAAATGATAGTTTTAGAGATTTTGGTTTCTTTAAGAAAACTACTAACAATTAAAAATTTTACTATTTAACAGTCTCTGGAAGTATATTAAAAAATATTTATCAATAGTGTCTAGTGAAAAGCTAACTTAAAAATTTGATTACATGCCAAGATGGACATGTTTGGGGACAAAAAACACTTTGGAGACAAAATTATCTGATCAGCCTAGGTATTATCCTAATTATTCTAAACTATTAAGCAAATATCTTTGTCATTGAATAGCCTGGACTCTCATTTCAGAGGCAAGCACTCCTCTAGTGCTTTGTTTTAGTGGAGGTTTAGGGGTTTCTGAGGAGCAGCTTGGCTTGCCAGGGGAAAGCAAAAAGCCTGCTGAACTCCCTTTAACTCCATGGCTACAGCATCCACGGGGCAGGGGTCTGCAGGGAGCAGGAAAACAGCCTGGGTGGGAAGTGGTGGCCTTAAGGGGTTGTAAACAGAAATCTGTTTGCACCTGCTCTCAGTTTAATCACCACTCTGCTCAGTCTGGGTGTTCCTCATGTATTTCAGGAATAATGTGTCTTACTTTCTCAAAGTTTGTGATGACCATGACCTACAGAGTCAGATGCAAGTCAAGCTTGTGCATTTTTGTCCTTTAGTCCAAGTGTCCACAGTCATGTAGTAGTAAAAGCACAGAAAAAAGCAATGTCTTAAACAGACAAAAAAAACCCAGGATGGTAAAAAAAAAACAAAAAAACCCCATAAAAAACTACCCTAAAAAACCCTAAAATCAAACCAAAGCAAACGAAAAAAACTCCACACCAAAACTACCCAGAAGCCATTTTATCAACTCCTATGAAGGCCTCAACTCTGATTTCAAAGAAATAATTTTGTACATATTTCTCAAAGACCAGCCCATAGAGGAGACGTTTTAACAAAATCTATTAGTGAACAATAATTCATGCTATCTATCATATTGTGCCATTCATTCATGCATGATCTAACAAGATGACATTTAATACAAAATAAGAACGATGAAGGTCACAGGAATTTGCACAATTTATTACTGGTGTCAAGCTGGATTAGTTTAGCCAGTGCTTGACTAAAATTTGCCCAGGATGACTCTCTCTGAGTAAAAGGTTATTATCTGCTGGATATTTCCCTCTCATACTCGGTTTTACATTGTGAGAGCAGAACTGACCATGGGAATTCTCTGAATCTCGCTGGAAGACGTTTATTCACATCTCCTGTCATGATTCTGTCCCTGCTTTCACTTACTTTTCCAGATCCCTCCAGTCACAGAGAAAATGCAGGAGCAATGTGATTCTGTTGGGAAACTGACAGAGAAACAGCCTTGGGAGACAGGGGTGGGTAAAAGAACACATGGTGTGTATGAGCAATGCCTTTTTTAAGGGTACCTTTGAGAGCTGACCTAAATAATCATCTGCAGGAATGAATGGCCCCTTTGAACACAAGTCAAAAATGATCCTCCTTAATTAACCCATCTGATAGTTTTGGGATTTACTCTCGAAGACACCAAACCATTTTAGTTCTTCGGTCAAGACAAATATTAATTTTTAAAAAATTCTAGTCTTTGTGAAATATAACACAGGTATAAATGCAGAAATTGTTCAATACTTTTGGGAAATCCAGTAAAAGTTTATTCTCTCAAAGATTCTTGCCACAGATTTGGGGTTTTTTAAAAATCTCTTTTAAAAATACCACATTTGTGCTCCTGTGAATGATTCAGATACTGCTCTCGTCCATCTTTAATGAAGTCATCAGAGTTATATCAGGGTTAATTAAACCCAAGAGGCACAAAACTTCAGTGTGGATTAAACAGGACGTCTCATAAGCCTTAGATGTGAGAATGAATAATATCCAAATCTGACAAGCAGCTATCGTTCCCATATTATTCCTGGATGCACTGGTTATTCTAGTTCCCTCATTATATGACAAAATTTGTCCACAAGACTTGACATCAATTCTACTTCATTTAGAATCATATAAACATCATTTATATCACCCAGTGTGTAGTGCAGGGTTAAGCTATACCTCTGGGTAACAAACAAATCTAGACTGAGTTTCCATGGATTCATCATGAACCAAGTAATGTCTTTGAAGAGGGAAGTCAAAAAAACAACAACACAAAAAGCCTTTGGTCTGAGCAATTTTAAGTCCTAATGCAACATTCCTGCCTATGAAAATTAATGCTGTAAAAGCCCTAGAGAGGAACCTGTAGAAAAACTAATCCATCACTACAGCTAGAGCCGGGAAAGGCTTTTCCTCTTAAACTATTTTTTTTTTTTTGAGACAACAATACTTTCTTCCAACTGAAATTATTCAAATAGTCAAGGAAGAATTTTTTTACCTTCTTTTTTTTAAGTTTTCAGCTGAATCAATCCCTCAGTCTAGCTTGGTATGTAATCAAATCAATATTAGAGTCAGCATAGGAAGTGTGAGAGGTACAAGTGACCAGAACATCTTTTGGTGACACTGCCTGGTCAGGTCTGTGAGCTTCAGCCACGTAAGGTCTGTGTTGCTGTACAGGGAACAATTACTCCCATAAAGCTGCCTGTGACTGACATGCTTCAGAATTACTTAGCTTTTTAAATGCCTTGTTTCAATGTGGTCAAAGTTCCTCAAAAATAAGTTTCAATAATATTTTAAAACCAGTGCCAGCCTGTTTCACCACCACTTTAAAAGTCATTATATGTTACAAACATTTGAAAGCCTCCTCTGAATGTTTCTACATGATAAAACAAAAAAATTGTATGTTGAATGCAATAATTGCATTGTAAAAGCTTCTGCTTTTTTTTGTAAGCAGAGAGGAGCAGGCCCCATGTAATTTTTAGACTTCTGATTATGTTGGGTTTTTAACACTTTGTCTGTTCTCATGGTTGACAGCAATGTCCAATACCAGGCTTTGCCCAATAGATCACTGGAAATCTGATTGTTTCTTATTTTGCTAAAGGTAAACACTTGGGCTGTATTTTCCCAACATTTGTCCCTACCTTAGGCAAAACATATTGAGAAAGTATCAGTGAACATATTTCTGTAATTTCCAAGTTTAAAAAGAGATAAGGTTTTATTGAAGTGATAAAAAACTACCTGGCATTGAGCCTTCAAGAAATTTAAGCCTTTGTGCTTCTCTCTCCTCAGCTTTGCTGCATGGGCAGTAGCTGAGAGCAGAACAGTGCTAATGTACTGGTGGGAGAAGAGGGAAGAAGAGATAAAGTCTCACATCATCACATTTATTTCTGTATAAATGGTCTGGCAATAGCTCATGGCACTGTTCACACAGACCACAGCCCTGGTTTACTATCAGAACTTTGGGAAGTGACGTGCTTTTCTCTCTCTGTAAGGCCAAATGGATCATTCCAGGAATTGGGATGTTTCTATCTGCATGGATGTGATTTAGTAGAGTTTCCTCCCCCTGCTCAACTTCACAAGCTCCAAGCAATCTCTGTGGCTCCTCAAGAATGAATTACCTGGTTGTCTATTACTGATCTCTTAAATTTCAGCTGAAATCACACCTTATCAGGCAAATAATCAGAACAGTGGGAGGATTTTGGAGCTTAAAACAAGACAGGTAAGACAAAGTGCTAATGAACAAAATACTGAGTTTTCAAATGCAGTTGTTTTTCCTCAGTGTATTGAAAATAAATGAAGCTCATTTTCAAGGATAAGAGCATTCTTTGAGCCATATACTTGTAACTGGGCTTGAATTTTTACTTCCACTGCCTTTGGAGAGTTTCATTATTTTTTATAATATTCTAGCTGCCATTCAAATTTCAAAAAAATAATGAATAATGTAAAATCAATTACCTGGGAATAGGTTTCCGTATAAAAATCCAGTGAGTTGGGGTAATGTGGCTCAATTTTTTTTTTTCCCCTCATTCCAGTTGTTCAGGAGCTACTTTTATTCTTCAGACTCCCAGGTAATTTATATCCAGCAACCAACTTACAGATTTCATTTCATCAAACAGACTGATGAGAATGATAAATTTTTAGATTGCTGAAACATACAATCCTGACAGGTTTGAGATGCTGTGAATGGCTTCAGGAGTAACTTTTGGAGCAATATGACTTTTTATAGCTTCTTAGCTATGAAAAATCCATACTCTAAGCATGCTGAAGGATAAAACACAGGTCATAGATAAGTTTGGATAATGACCTTTGATAGACATTTTACCAGCTCTGTTGAATGATGGTTGTTGATTTTCATATTTAAATGCAATAATACATCTTTAATTACAATTGCAATCACCTCTAGTGAAGTATGAGCTACACTGTGTACTGCAACGAGCTTCAAGTGCACTCATGTAATTGCTTGCATACAATATATTTGCAAATTTGGCAGTCATTTTAAATTTAACACTTTTTTTTTTTGTGTCTTGGCATTGCTAATGGTCTGTGCCAATTTCTAAACAGTGGGGTTTCTGTATGTCTTTGGTACTTTCAGCCCACAAACAGACCAAAGTCACATTTTAGAGGACAGTCTCAGTAGCATAAGCCTGCAGTGCAAGTCTTTCCCAAGATAATGAGCAAAGAGTTAAAATTATAGGTTTTTTCTTCTTCTATTTTTCATTTTGCAATATATAAAATGTAAATTTACCAACATTTCAAGTCTTTTAAAGACTACCAAATTACTCACAGTGAAGATAAAAACCAAGGAACTTCACGATTTTCTCTTGCATCTTTTTCACCACTGCAAAAATCAGACTGCATGAAACCTTCATCTCTATGCATCGTGAAAGTGCTTTTGAACCTGAAAACTGATGGAGGGAAAAAAATTGCAATACCTCTAACTTCAAAGCAGCAAGCCCTTGAAAGCCATCAAACAAAGGAAAAACGTAAGATTTTTTCATCAAGAACTGTAGACATGCAGGCAAGGTACCTGAGAAATATCCCTAGAATCATGTCTCTCACAATTGGTTTCTACACCAGTGAACAGCCAGGCAAGACCAGAAATTTGATGGAAATGTCTGGGACTTTTTTTTCATTTGTTTCTTTTAATCAGTAGTTTCCCCATGGAAATCAGATCTATTTAATACAAAAGAAAACATCAAACATATCCCATTTTCTTCCAGAGAAAGAAAAAGTAATAAACTAAAGATCTGGGGTGTTTCTAACCAGCATTAAGAGTCACTGGCTTTGCAACCTCTCTCAAATTGTAGATAAACACATTATTTTGGACAAGTGTCTAAAAATTCTTTGTTAGCTGTATCCCCCTGAACCCATCTGGAATTCTAAGCTTTCAATTTTGTATCCTATTAATTACTGGGTCATTGGAACATACATCCCCACAAAAATTCCTTGAAGTATTGTTAAAATATTCATAATTTTTAATCAATAAATTACATTACTTGGGTTTTTTCAGTGATGTGTTCACATCAAGTGTCAAAAAGGTTATCTTACTTGGTTAAATTTAAATGAGAAGTTTCTCCTGTCTGTAGAACAAATGAAAACTAATATCATTAATCTTTGATGCTATGGATATTAAGAGTATTTATAGCTTACCAAATTTGTGAACTCGGAAGTCTGAGAGCTGCCAGTGTAGACACTAACATTTCTTCATATCAAAAGTCAGGAACAAATCATTTACACACCAACAAAAAACATACACAGCTCAGGACACCTCTAAAAACTTTCAGGGATCAATAATAGAAGTGTACACTTTCTGATTTGGTATCAAAAAAAAAGACCATCAGAAGTGTGTTCACTACAAGAATGAAAGAGATTTTGCTGTCAAAATTGAAGTTAAACTGACTTGACTTAAACTTCTCTCTCAGCACTATCCTGATCATTCTATTTGATGAGGTACACAAATATAATAGCAAAGGCTCTCCTCATGGATTGCTAGGTCATCTGTAATTTAGAAATCAATGAAAACTAAAAAAAGAAAAAAAAGTTACAGTATCAGCAAAGTATTTCCATGAAAAAAGATCTAGAAAAGTCCCTTTACACCTGAACTGAAATCTATACCCAAAAGAAAGTGGCAATTCCCACAGATTAAGTCAAGAACTGTGTAGCCAAAGAGATGGATGGGCAGACTGGAACTCTCCAGGAGGGGCTGAAGCCAAAGTGAGAGGAAGAGGTTTTTCTCTGTTGTAATTTAGCTGAGCATCTTCATTTTACCCAGGCAGAGTATTTGCTATCCCAGTCCAGTATTTAAAAGAAAAAAGAAACATTCCTATAACCTGGTTGCTTAGACCCACAGAGAAATCCCCCACTTGTTTAAATAATCCAAGTTGGCTTGGAGGCTTCAAAGCATTTGAAGTCACAGTGCCCACTCTTGAGATACTAAATAATGCAGCTTAAGAGGAGATTCTGCCATACAGCAAGGCAAAAGGACGGAAGATACTTTGAGCTGAAGGAGGCAATTAAGGTAGGGCTGCAAGGGGACCCTCAGGACAGTTTTGAATGTTCTCTGCAAAGTCACCTTTCTAACTTTTCAAGGAGTAAAGGCATCAGAGAAATAGAGGTAGCAGCTGGGCTTTCTGCTCATCATTGACAGCTCCCGGCGAGTAGCAAGTGGGTACAGACTAAGCCTAAGGAAAGCATTCTTCAAAGGCTCCTGACTGCCACTGAGGCAGCCAGACACAACTCAACTGCTTGCAGTCCCTAAAGTGAGCATAAATTGCTTTTCAAGGGGGACTAGTTGGCCATTGCATGCTATGCTTCCTTCAGTGCTGAGCCACTGGCAAAGGCAAGGCTGTGGGGCAAGAGCAGCGGGAACACAACTGTGGGGAAGGGCCAATACTTGAAATAGTCTTGATTTGATTCTTTTCTTTCCCAAGGCACAATACTGACAGCCCTGGCACACTGATGTTTTCAGCATTGGGAAAGTCAAAACTACAGGGTTTCCTAGCTTCCCTCCAGTATGTTTTATTCATCCAGCTGTGCTGTCTTGGAGTATCTCCCATTAACTAATTATGTAAGAGCAACCCTCACATGCTGGGATTTGTTAAAACTTCTTGTTACAAATACCTACTGGAAATGCCAGCTTATCAGAAAACATGGCAAAGTCCACATCAGTTTGTATTTTGACTGGAAGAAACATTTCTATAGCAGTGCCTGAAACTCTTAATTGAGCAGAAATACAGTAATGAGACCAAGACAAACTCTCAGAGAATAAGAATAAATCTATTGCCTCCTTGATTTTTCACATCCATACAAGAGAGCAGGACTTTGTTTTAATATCATTATTTCTGTCAGAATCATTGTTCACATGTAGGTGAGCTGAGATTAGTAGGTCACAGGACCCGATTTGCATCCTGATTACCTTGAATCACAAGTATAAGTCCATTTCCCAAATGCATGACGAGAGTTCAGATCACATTTCCGCATTGGAGAAGAAAAGGAGGGAGCATGCAGTTTGCAGGCCAGCATGCCAAGGCTCAAAAATCCATTAAGCAAATCATCTAGGAAAACCTATTCAGGAAAGCCTGCTCATCTTGTTTGTTTGTCAGTTTGAACAAGGATCAGGAGAAATTCTTCAAGCTGTACAACTCAAGCTATTCTCTTGTTCCACAGTAACAATTTACACTGATGATACATTACACAAAGGAGGTGGAGAAGCAGAGAGTGCTGGAAGCAGATACCTTTTTTCTCCTAGGCACAGCAAATGATTTCCAAGAAATTCTACAGTTCTGATTAAAATATCGGTTTCCAAAACATACAAGAGCATACTGTGAAATTTCTATTATCTGATACTTTTATAAGAAATGCAGCTTTTGCCTCTGAGAAGTAAACAGCTCAAGTCCAGCCTGACTTCACCTGCTTGTTTGAGCTCCAGGAATAAACACAGCCCTATATTTGCTTTGTAGTGATGGATTTCAGCCTGTGTTTTTATAAGGTAAGAAACAGAACTACTTGCAATATCTTTGAAATAAATCAAGAATTAAAACAAAGCTATTTGCCACTGTAAGGTTATTCACAATATGTGTTCTGTGCCACAGAAAGCTATGGAAAAGAAAGACAAAGAAACTCACACACCAAAAAAAAAAAAAAAAAAACAAAA